>MU878730.1:4804-16201 GCA_036418205.1 Ostertagia ostertagi
CCACGAGATTTATTGTCCGGAAGCAGTCCGGAGACCGAGAAAAAGAGGATAATGGTTGACGAAGAAAAGAGGTTGAAAGCCGTCGATGATGGAGCGGATAGAATTTAGCTGAGAATTCAGATATTCGTGGTGTATCAAGCCAAATTTGAAAATTTTCGTCGCACCATCAAAATTCGCCGCAGATCTGTGTTGCGCGCGCAATGCGTGCGGCGCCAACTGGTATTATATATATGGTAAGATTGTTCTCGTATTAGTATCTCTACTGCATCGACTCTTTCTTCTTAAATCCTTTCATAGGTTCCAACTTCGAAAATGAGATCGTTTTTGAAGAAAAAAAGATTTGTCATCAATGCTAGCGGAACTGGAAGTCCGAGTCGCACCGTTATCTCCATCAGTTTCAACGTGGGCAGTCTTTCAATGACCTTGTCTTCTGTTTGGCCGACTTTGGTTTGGGTTTAAAAGTATAATGTGTTGTTCATACCTTTGCCAATTTGCATATGGGAATGTCATCGAAAACTCACAATAAAATGTTTACTGCTGTCGTTCCTTTTTTGTAAAGAGAATAATTGTCCAGTATTCGTTTGAGTTGAAAACATTCATGAGCAACTTTTCTGACGTAGCAAGTTTATATTCGCTGAATATGAGGTGAAGGTCGCGGAGAATGTTGGAAACTCGGTTGCCGATCGGACAGTTTCTACGTGAGGTGTGTTTTATTTTGTTTCCGCTTATCGTTCATGACCACTATTGAAATTTCCAACGATTCTGTATAATTTTTAAATTCATTATTTATGTTATTTCCGAATTGCTGCAATTCTTCGGATGGTTCCAATTGTTTTTCTTTGTTTTACTATTAGCATCGAAATTCTCGAAGATTGCGCATTATTGAATCGTTACGAGCAAAACGATAACATGGTAGGCAACCAGTCATGGTTCTCACGGGTGTGGTCGATAATAGATCAAGCGGTATGGTCGATAATAGATCAAGCGGTCGTCGTGCCACTGTGGCATTGTGTCCAGTAGTCTCAACTCAGCCAGTTCCCTTGCAGCTTATTCATTGATATTTGTTCTACCGTGTCATTACATTATTAATGTTTTTGCAACATCTTTGACTTGTCGCGTCAGATATTTTGAACAGAAGCGATCTTAGGATCGCGTTCATAGCCGGTCGTCCTCCCGTAAGATCGATGCGATTCTGATGGTATCGGTACGTAACAGTTGCAGTATTATATACGGTTGGTTACGCATCAAATGCAGGCGGTGTGTATCCAGTATACCGTTAAACACGATCGATACTTATGTACTACATCCAAAAGTGTATAATACACCATTAGGCCCGATCGATACGTACGTATGTCTAATGGTGTATTGCTGCTATTACTACAGGACTGCGCTACGTTGTAAGTTCTGAAGTAGGTTCACTGTCGTTGCCAATCGATGAAGTACGTACATTCAGGAACTCCAATGGTGGGCGGACGAACTGAAATTGGCGTTATTCTCAATGTCATTCTTCAGGAAGGTGTTCAAGTGGACAAAGCCTTCTAACGAGCATGTCTATAGAAGCCATCAGAGCTTGGTGTTGGATGAGATTCGCGGTAGATACGGAGTAAACCCAACATAAAATAGCTTTTACATACGGCTGTTGTCAATGATCTGCTAAATATTTTGAATTTAGAGGGGCGTAGGGCTGAATTTAGCCGCTGATGGAGCCTACGACAGGCGCGGCTATGCAGCTCTCATAGGGAGAGTGGTGTTGGTTGACACCCATACAAAACTGGTGCTGCATACTGAAGTGCTCCACCGTGATGAAACAGGTGTTTACGTCTCCGTTCAAAAGACCTGAATTTCATCACATGTTTCTCTTCAGAGGGCATCAGTGGGAGAATGGAGGTAGAAAGTCTCCGAAGAGTGCTTCGGTGGATGAAATCATCAGGGTTTTCCAACATCACAACTGACCGTAGGCGCAGTGGTTCAGGAGCTGGCGCCCGAAATTGGTGCCGTCCGTCATTACTATGACGGCTGGCATCTTGTAAAGTGGCTTGGAAATAAGTTTCGAGAGGTGAGGGGAATATAGTGTGCTCTAGGTTCATACTTCACCGATACTACGATAGGTGTGAAGAAGGGGGTATCTCGAAATTGGCAGGTCTCCAAAGCTAGGCGATGCGACCTTGTTGCTATGTGGACACAAACGTTGAAAAACCACATGTGGCACTCCATTGAATAAGGGGCGGAAGAAGGACTGGTAACTGAAATATTCAACGCGTGCCTGATACACATCAGTATGCACGAGTGGCCCCTAGGTGCTATTAGATAGATGGAACTTATAATGTTATATCGACACTCCAATTTTATTTAGGAGGAGATCACAGGCCCGTTTACGAAGTGCAGGCCATGGCTCTCTCGCTGTACCACACTCCCATTACCTCGCCCTGGGGAGTAAGTCTTATCAAAAATTGGCGGGAAGTGGTTATAGCCAGGTCTTTTCAACGGGACTTGGCTAGAGCCAGTCCATTTGGAGGTACCTCGATCTGCGAGTCGAAAAATGCTGTATCGTCTTTATTGCCGGAAGGAGGTGCTCTAGTGGGTTTTCTGACTCAAGCAGTAGCATTATAATTATCCCTAGTTCATATTCTCAGCCCCATTGAGACGTGCCCTTTTATGTGATGATGTCGATCATGCACATGAACACGCTAAGATTGGCCGAAGATACAGGTGAAAGGAGTCGTGAAGATAACTGAAGTACCGCGGAAGTACCAAGATAGGAAATTCAAGCTCACGCTGAAGTCCCCCGCAGCACATGTGTGGCGGAAGGCCATCTTCCGAGATGTGCTCAAAGGAAGACTTTCCATGTTGAATGTGGTACAAATGATGGGGACGACGATGAAGCTGAAATGGAGCTGTACGTTTCTACAACTTTGCACAAAGCCAAAAAATAAGTGAAAACCATCAAAAATCATCAACCTTCCATTCCTCATCATCGCATTCCAGTTGAGTTTCCCGAGCAGTCGATCTCTAAACATAAAAGATTTAATAGTAACAATAATAATAAAAGAAGAAAGGCGAGATTAACGATTCATCTTTCTCTCATAGCTCACCGTTAATCCTACATAATGACCATGTTGCGAAGGATACGCCTGCATAATGGCTGCGCTCACGCAAGAGGACAATTCGTAGCGGCGGCCTAGTCCTAGATATCCGTGCGCCCAGGTCACGAAGGACCTATAGGCATAATAATGAAAGATTCCAAAAAATTCCAGCAAAAAAGTGTGTTATAAAGTTTCAACGTGGTGAGTTCCTCGTTGCGGTCTTCACTTGGAACAGTCCCCCTTTTTTTCCGTTCGTACCGTCAAGTCTCAACCCTGACGGACAGCACCTAATAGAGAGTAGGTGAATTACAGTCACGAACGCACATAATCATCAAACTCTAGATAATTACCTCTAACACTACTTTATGAAACGACGGGTGTTGGACGAGACACTGTCCAAAAAACCGCTCATCTTCTCACGTAAACGTTGAGCTATCTCGCGGCTTTGTCTGCTACCTCCAGTAATTGTCCCCCTTCCATCACTTCACGACAGCAAACGTTATCGTGAATCGTTGAGAAAGCAACACATGATCCACATAGACACCATTTATTACTCATAATCCGTGAAGGCGAGAGGGCCCTTCCGAGAGATGACATTCACTAAAACACTGCTGCGTTGAAGCTGCTAGAAATTATTCTTGCACATTGTTCATCGAAGGTTATTACTTTCTACGACGGTCCCTGTGAATTTTCGCCTCACGAGCACGATGTTTCCTCAGCGTTTTCTCTGCCACGCCCGGATCGGGGGTTCCGATGGCTACAGGGCACGCTCGACCGCTTTCGTTAGACAACATCCTGTGAAATATTATATTCACCTCATACTTTCACAAATTCTATGGAATTTTCTCAGTCCTCTAGGTCCTGATGAAAATAGCTAGTTTCAACTGTTTCTCTCCCTTTCCTTGCACGATATGTTTGAGTTTAGCTAAACTGACAAGTGGCACGCAAAAGGTGTAAATTTCCGTAAGGTATTTTGGTGGGTCTGGTTAAAGCTTTTTTGATAACTCAATGATTTTGTTGTTTATAAGTTCATTTTTTCTAGATCTACATTACTCAGGACTATTTGTGTTTCAAATATTTATTTGTGTTAATAAATGGGTTTTATAAATGTTTTGTAATTATCTTGTGTTGAACATGGTAAGATCTTATACAGATATTGGGTATATTATAATGAGCAGTGAAACTTTTCCCATCAGCAGCTAAATTATAATTGATGGGATAATTATTTCATGTGCTTGCACCCTAACGTACTCGTATTCTTGGTCATTCTATAATGCATTCGGCTATGAATCATCGGCTATTTTCTATGAACTGTATATGAGTGTATAAGGAACCTTTCACGAGTTCAGAAAGAATTTTGGAAAAAAATCTTGTCTTCAGGTGATCTTTGTGATCGCATCTTTTAAATTTTATGCCGATGTTGAAATCATTTTGTTTCATTACAGTCGGGACAAGATCAGCCGACGTCTTGGCTAGAATACAGTTGAAGTGCAATGGTAATCGCTGTAGCTATCAAGTTTTGGCATCGTTGTAGTTGGGCACGAACAACGTCTACTTTCGCGACTTATTAGCATGAGAATTTCCTATCTGAGTATTATAAACTTTCGTTTATTCAATCAATTGTGTTTCCTAGTTCCTTTACCAGCTCTACATTTTTCTGTAATGAGCTCTTTTATATGACACGTTGCCTGTAAGTATTTGACCGAAATTTTAACTACTTTTGTAATTATCGGCCTGTAAATTCTAGCACTATACACTGTCGCATATACTACCACGAGTAGGCCGCTCAGACGGTAAATACACAGTAAGCGGGGGGTGGGGTGGTTACATGGAACTCCACTAGATTCTGAGCGATCTCTCCTTCTATCCATTCGGCTGATAGTTGCTTCCTCCGATAGTCCGTGCTCTCGCGCGCCCTTCGCCGGTCCTCCGGCTCGCTACGCCGGGCCGCCAAAGTGGCCGTCTCCATTGCACCTCAACACCTGAGATGGAGGGTTTACTGTTTCGAATTGAACAATCTGAAGACCTGTGGCTCCATGGGGGTATCAGAGTCAGTTGTCGTCAAAAGCTCCAATAAGCATGAGGACTCGTAAAACGCGGATAGGCAGTTCGTCCTTTAGCCATAAATACCTCAAAAATATAACTCGAACAACACGACACCATGAGCCAGTTATGAGTGATAGTGATGCTGATTATCGCGACATCTCGTATCGCATTTGTATGCCAGTGTCAAGTGGCAAGATGCTCAACTGCTTATCTTGTGCGTCTGTTCAGAAGCATGAGCAAGGTGAATGATGAGGAAGAGGCTGTCTTCAGCGTTAATTTGGGAGATAATAAATTCGATTGAATGACCTACCTTCGATTTCTATCTCTGTATCTATCGCCCCGCGCATACCACTACGATTGCGTCATGACACTTGCCATGTCTTTCATTCTCCGCTGTTGATTTTATTGATGTTTTACATTCTCAAAAGCTAGTTCTAGCCTCGCAGAGGAAGGTTGAATCGCAGAAGAACCCAGCAGCAGTCCGAGCACGGAGGACCTGTTTTGTAGATGCGATGCGATGACGGAGCTTGTTTCCTCTGAAATGTACATGTTGAGTTAGATTCGCACGGATAATGGTAAGGAATTAAACTAGTTGATTTACCCGGGGCTATAGTGGCATGCAACATACCACATATCTCCGCAGTTTTGCGAAACAGCACATCCAATATATTCAGTAGTCGCCCATGCCATCTGAACCACAACAAAATATTATACATACAAACCTCCTTACACGGAAACAGTTGCATTCTGTCAAAATATCAACCACATCTTACGCGTTTTCTAGTACAACTGTCAAAATGAAAACACAAAAGGCGTTCACGGCAACTTGTCTCGGCACAAGACAGCCTGATGTGTCATTTGGGTTGCGACTTTTGTTCGCTGCACAGTTCTCTTAAAAATAAGACTAACCCTAGTGAACCAGCTGATGCTGCTCGTTAGGTAACGGAACCTGTAAAAGACTCTTTCTCCGATGCCACCATCTTTTCGTACTCTGCTCCACCAGCCTTTAACAGCCTTAAAAACATTTACTCCAGTAAGGAAATAATAAGTTCATACTCTGTAACCAAACCTCAGCCATGGCATTCACGCGATATCGGGCAACACTTTTGGGAACACTTGCGATATTCTGTTGCACGCCGTATGGAACGTATGATCCATGAGTAGAGCATCTGTCTACAGCAGCTTTTGCCGACGTTTCGAGCGAACATTTGTATCTCTTAATAAAAGTATGATCTGCATTATAGCGGACATACGATACATGAGAAAAGTTGTGTTGTACCTAGATGACCTAGATCCCTGTAGAAGAGACACGCCCGAGAGTTTCCGTAATTCCTTTTTTCTAGGAGCGACGGGGATTGTGTTTGTGCATTGAAGCGATTCCGAAGAGACAAAGGGTATGACAATCTTCGTTGCACAGCAAAGGCTCTTACTTAGCATCACTGCAGTCACTGCATCACGGGAATGCTGGGTTGTGAACAAAACTTTCGCCCCAGACGGGACTCGAACCCGCACCTCTCGCTTTCCGGGCAAGTGCGCTACCAGTTACGCTACCGGGGCACCATTTCATCCCAACTCAGCTTTTCATGGTATACGTACCATAGCTTTCAGCACTCACACGTATAACGTGTTGAGCCGGTTAGCCGATATCGGCAATGACCGCGAGGCTGAAAGCTTTAGCAATGAATTTTGACTTGTTTTTTTGTTAACTATTTGTTCGCAACCCAGCATTCTTGTCATACATTTGCAAGGCGAACTGCGGCCAAAAACAACAGGTAACAAAAAAACAAGTCAAAATTCACTGCAGTCTATCGAAGTCCATCGAATCGTAGAAGAACTTCAGAATTTCTCCGTCGTGTTGCCGCCCAACACTTCAGAGGAAGCATTTGGATGGCATACGTGCAAAAGCAACTTATTAACATTGGATGTTAATCTGTTCTCTTTCTGTATGCGCTATCGAATGCTTTCAAACAGGGCAAGAAGGGGAAAATAATGGTCGCCATTAAAGAAAACTCCAACTTCATCTTCACTTTATCCTGCTCATAATCATCCGAAGAAATCTATTTTTTAAAGGAATAATAAACCTAGTCATTAATTAGTTATCAAAAAACAGAGGAGGCCATTCTTGAGTAGTGAAAATTCTCCGCGCTTTTGCGTCAAAATTGGTGGTTTAATCGATAGTGCGGCGAAAAAGTTTGCGGGAGGAATCATAATTAACACTATTCAAATTTTATTCGATCCTTCGACATTAACTAAAGGTAGTGATTACGATAGATTCAAGAAGGGTTCATAGGAAACTGATGGTGTTTATGGGTACGCCACTAGCGAAAAACACCAAAGAAATCCTTCAAAACGAGACACACTTTTGGCCGTTAGTTTTCGCTCATGAACAGGGAACGGCTCAGAAAGCGGACGTATGAACGAGTTCAGCACAACGCGTTTGGTGACAGCATGCCAATCCGCGCTACAGTCGAGTTGCTTCGGTTGTGCCGCTGCTGGCAACGCAGCTCGTCCAAATCACCAACTAAACTAGTGGGCGGATCGCTTTTGGGGGCGGAGTGCTTTCGAAGTCCTGCTCAGCAACCAGCGAACCTTGCGTCGTGAAAGCGCTACACCTCGCTTCCCTGGCAGCCAAGTAACTGATTCGTGTGGTGTATGCTTCCGCGATGCGCTCCATTATCGTAGTAAAAAAAAAAAATCGCTGCCTTTAACGTTTTAAAAATGTCTACGTTTTAACTCTTAGTTGGCTTCTCTTCGTACCTCGAGAGAGAGATGATACTTCACATAGGGCGTATTGTTAGAACAAAGTCACTTGTTACTCGTTACGTAATTATTTCGTCTCCCTCTATTTCATAATCAGAATGCAGAATCGTGATTGCATGGTTTACGGACTACGTGATTTTTCCTCAATAGTCCTGCCGCGATTTCTAGAGCACGGACTAGGGAATGGGTGAATGACCTAGTACTAAGCCTTGGAAAGAAGAGAGACCGCGAGAGAGCGCAGAGGGGGTTTTAAGGGGCTTTAACTGTGATTAGGCCTATATATCGACTTAGGGCAGGAGGTATGGTCGCCAATTCGTAAAAGAACCTGTGCTATTTATCAGTTTTTTTTAAATCCTGTCAAGTTGAAGTCTATCCATTATCGAGTACGAATTCTAAGTCATCATTTGCTGTCTGAGCATTGTTTTCTCGGGCTCGATTACCACAAACAATCAACGTCATGGAATTTTTAGTCCATTATTATAGCTAAATAGGCCTCTAATCATTTTCAGTGATTGATTTATAACTACATCTTAACTTTATTGCCTTCAGATGCACATTCTGCTGTAAGCGCGTGCATCTCCTGCGCAAATTCGCTGAAAAAAAAGCGCGTTTTCGACGAAACTCCACAATAGCAGCCTGCCTTTGTTTTCTGACTCCGACTGCGAAAACTCACGGTTTTAGAGCATGTAATTTTCACTCGTACCGTTCCATTAAAGAAATTTCGGTGAAAATGTAGTTCGAGGGGGCCACCCTATCTAATCGAAGTGGAGCTGCGGAAAGACACTCATATCTAATCAGAGTTGCGGGAAGGCACTTATATCTTATCATATCTTTCACTGAGACCGTGGCCTACGACGCTTACCCTTGTCATATTATTCTATGGCTAAAATGGCTGCTACCTTGCTGGCTCTTCACTTTCACCAAACCTTCTTGCGACTGCCATGCAAGCCCTCGAAGAAAGGGCCTTTCAGGTATCCGATTTTGTATGGAATCTCGGGTTGGTATCCCTATCTAATCATACACTCAGAGACTGTGCTCTGGATGTTGATTAGATATGACCGCCTTCCGCAGCTTCACTTCGATTAGATAATATAAGTGCCCCCCCCGAACTACATTTTCACCGAAATTTCTATCGTCTTAAAAAATTTGGGAAGTCATTCAATCATTATATACCGGACATCAACGAAAATTTGCTCTATAAAACTTGTGGTTTTAAATGGGCAACAAGTTTCCGATACCTAAGGGCACCAGAGGAATCCACTGTCAACTTCGTGCAAGGGAGTGACTGGGGGAGTCCCAAAAGACATGTTCAGAGTATGATCCTGAACCTTGGTCCCGGACCGTGCACCTGCAGTCAGTTACTACACCACCTCTTCCTCTCCTCTCTGAGTGGTTATATTAAGTAGTTAGTGAATTTTTCAAATTTCCGCTTGAACCTACCAGCCTTATCATATTAGTGGCACTAGGTAAATGTTTCCCGGTGATATCTGCAACAAGGCCTTGTGCAAGTCTTGACCTGAAATGTACATGTTTGCTTAACCTGATCCTCTGCCATTTTAGGGAAGGCATGTGAGGTCAAACCTTCGATAATTGTGCATAGTTAATGACATGACTCTTATTCTGTCGTTCATGCCAGGGTTGGTAGGACAGATTTGGTTGATTCCTGAATAAAGATTCTGTTATTGTAACAGATACAAATACATAAGAAGATATGATGAGCACATGTAATATGTAGGTGATCTTCCTGAGGCCACTCATTGAAATCGTGCACATCAAGGCAACATTTGGAAAAGAGCAATGGACGCTTAAAGCTAGGAATTACGACGAGATTGTGTTGGTTCATAGTGGAAGTGGGGATGCTGAATAATGCCCCAGTGGCGAAAAAGCAAAGAAATCCGTCAAGAACGCGCAAAATGGGACCCTTTCTTTGCCCGTTGACCTCCGATAATGGACGAGCTAGCAACCAACTAGAGGTCGTTTGCACATGTTAAACCGATAGCCGCTATCATTCCAGCAAAGATCATGCTTTGATTGGACGCATTCCATGGGAAAGTTATAGGATACACACTCAAAGTGGAATACCTCATCCATGTAGGAACAATGATGGTGTTAGCAACACGCTGGTGGGTGGGCGGAGGCGGAGCTCAGGAAGGATTGGCAGCCCCAGGGCGCTAAACTAGCGCACCTTTGGCCACAAAAAGGCCACATCTCGCTTCCTTGGGCCCCTGACTACTGCTTCCACTGGTGCATGTACTTCCATGCTGCACACACACTTTATCGTAATCTCTCGCTTTCAAAGGCAAGAATCAGGATTACATTGATGGGTTGATTCCTACTCAAATGTGAAAGTAGGGATGAGAGGTGGACCGCCAATGGAGAAAAAGGAAAGAAAATCCTGACATGCACAGGAAATACGAGCATTTTGCTCAATGCTGTGGAGAAGTTCAAAAGACAGGGAGGGAGATGAGAGATAATGTGAGCGCAGGGAGCGGTAGAGAATTCCGAGAAGAGAGAGCATAGCAGATCAAACACAAGCGACCGCAGGACAAAGACATTCGGACTCGGGTGGGCGGACCACGTTATGATTGGCGTGGAAGTCTGTTAAATGCTGTTCAAGAAGTTCGTGGATATTTGAACTTATGTTGAGCCCCGCTCTTTCCACTGACACATGATTGCAACCTTCAGCATCGCTTAATATGCCCAGCTCACAGATCGAGTGGACTTAGTTTACCAACATGCCAAACCACTTAGGAATCGGCATTCAGGACTATCAAGAAGCTGCTGGCAGTTATGAGTGCGAGAAATCAGTGAGCAGTGATTTTGAGGTCGCTTTGTGGGATACTGTATTTTTATATCGGCTCCGATACAGGCGGAAACTGTATGCAAGAAAGGGCAGATGTCTTTCCGAAAGAGGATGATTACCGCTGCACGACGAATGTGGTAGGACTTTTCAGCTAAGCTTCGATATTGAGAATCGCTTCATTTTCGAAACGTGTAGTCTCAGGTGTCGTGGAGCGTACACACTTTTTTTGAGTTTTGACGGCAGTTGTTGGACTTTCACCGTGAGTCTCTGCCGTTGATCTGCCTACACATGAGTGAATTCATAGTCCCTGAGGATTCTAGGTGTGGTTATCATGAAACCTGAGCTTCTCAACTGCAGTAGTGGCTTTGTTCAACCAGGGCGTACGGGTGGAGTAGGAACCAAATTATGGACGGAGTGCGTGTCGCACTCCTGTCATCGGTGGTCAATTCATGGGGGAATCTTTGGCGAGGCTTCAAGCATATTTCGAAGGAGCGAGAACCTTCACGAATTGTGCATCTGGAACATCAGGATGTGGTGGCCACAAAGCAGGGAGCCCCGTGTGGAGTGGCTCCCAGGAAAGAGTACAGGCTCTCCAAATCCGACACTGATGACCTCTCTGAACGAGGGTTTGTCTACCAGCTGTAGTCTCCCAAGCAGAGAAGATCCAGCTATTCTGATACCTCACTGTTGTGAGAAGGCAAGAGA
>MU878844.1:0-20486 GCA_036418205.1 Ostertagia ostertagi
TTGGGGAGTTATCTCTTTATCGAATTTATGTCTTTATCCTTGTCTGGGGATTCGTTTTGTTGTTGTAAATAACACAGATTGTTGCCTTTTGCTGACAGACCCTAGAGATTTCACTTACGACCATTCCATTGTCCCATTTGGCATGATCGCTCTCTTAATGCGGTCTTGATGACAAATGTGTTTTTTTCTTTTTTTCGAGCCTGTCGCATTCCTGTGCCTTGCCTAAGTTATCTCTGATATTAAGTTTTTCTGCTTTTATGTTTCGAATTTTCTTTTTTTGGGACCGGTGGAGAACACAATGGTTAAGAAGAGAGTGCGTGTTTATATATTTTGTTCGAATATCATTGGTAGAGCCTGTATTGGTTGTGTGAGTACGTCCGTAGTGATCCCGTCAAGCTTTTAGAAGCAGTAGGGTGGCAATTAAGTTAAGAAAGGGAGCGAGCCAGCGTTTAGAGATGTGTGAGTGATTTAATATTGGGTAGAACATAAGTATACGTAACGGTTTTGCCAGTTTCAGGAGATAAGAGGATTTGGCGACCGTAGCTGTAGTCCCAGCGTGGGTTCTGAGTGTGTTGAAGGGGTGCAGTGAGGCTTAAGGGAGGCTGTTTTAGGTTGTTTCTTGTGTGCTTTAGATGCTTTGCTACTTTTTGTGTTTTTTTATGTGCGCTGTTGGATGATGTGTGGTGATTTAGGAGTTCTTTTGTCGTCGTATTCAGCTGGGGTGGTTGCGCTTGAAGTCAAAGGGTAAAGACTTGGGGGGACGGTTATTACCATACTATTATATGGTTCGGGTAGATCAGGTGCTTCACTGTTTCCCGAAGAAGAATGCTCGGCGCTTTGGTGGGGTGGTTTGTTGGTATGGTAGTTGTTCATCATGGGGCATTAATATACTTCTAGCGGCTTGCTTTGAATGTTTATTTTGTTGTGACGCCGTCATGACCGGACGAGTACCTTGTGCTGGAATCGTGTTGGTTACTTGGTTTTGTGTTAATTGTTATAATAATTTTAGGGTGCTGTTGGACTCGAATTGTAAACTTGATGATTTCTATATGCGCTGGTGCTGTGATTAGGTTTTACTGAGTAGTGTGTTTCTTTTGAAGGTAGGGTATCGGGAGATATTGGGAAAGTGGTGGTATCGTAAAGTTGATCCTTTGAATGGTTAGTAGGCTGTCTGTAGTTAACAATACAGGCGCGAGTTGCTGTGTTGATTTGGGTAACGAGGTTTTCAGTGAGGGTAGGAACGGTTGTTGGGTGATCGAAGGAGGCAAATGGCTATTATATGGATATTATTGTTGTGGGCTTAGCAGGTTCCTTTGTGCTGGTGTGTTGGATTTCTTGATTGTTTTTTCTAGGGTACTGGGATTTTTCTTATTTTTTTTTGTTATGTTCTCGGGTTAGTAGTGTTATATGTTTGGTCAGGTTGTGTTAGTGAGTGTTGGTCCTTTCATGGTAAGGTGTGGGGGGTATTGGCTTGCTTGTAGTTGTTATTTGTGAGGTGTATCAGTCGTCGAGCTCGGTAAAGGCAATACCTGGCTGTTCGGGATTTTGGACTGGGGGGTTTTTGCGCCCATATCGGCTGGGCATTCATTTTGGCTCAATTCTTTAGGAGCCTAAATGTAGTGTTTGTTGATTACTGTGGGACGTGCTTGGTAAGTGGATTTTTTTGGCTTCTGGGACTGGTAAGGTGAGTGGTTGGTTATGTATTTTGTATCTCGGAATTCTTTAGTGGGTGTGATGTTGGACTTTGGTAGGTTGTCTTCGTTGCCAGCCCAGAGGGGTTTATGTCATGTTTTTAGGGTGGCGGAGTGTTCCTGCCTTTTTGTTCTATATCTGGGTAATTTGTTTTATGTTTGTGTAATGTATGTCTTCTTAGAGGGTTCTTCTTTGTGCTTCGGCGGCAGCACAAAGACGGGCTGTGGTGGGATTGGGGTGGAGAGGTTGGTGGTCCTGAACTAAGCAGGGAGAAATGACTCGTTGGATATTTAGGTGGGTTCATTATATACAGATTCAGTCTTCGAGAGACAACACTTAGGGTGACTTTTCACGCCGGAGGAAGAATCACGAGGTGGTCTGGGCGGAAACGGGCAAAAGACGAAAGGGGGAGAGTTCGTTTGGCTTTTATTTGACACGAGTTAGGTTTGATTTGAGCGGTATGCGGAGGTCGTTTCTAGTCTTAGTCACGAGCTAGCGTTATCATGAAATTTTGCGTTTTTTGTTTTGGGCTCGTGGTGCGTGTGGATGGAGATTATTGTTAATAGGCAGGGATGGTCTTGTTGGTCTGATCGCGTCTACGCAGTACTAAGATTTTTTGCTTTTCTGTTGATCTCTTTCTTTGAGGCCTTTCCATTGAAACATAAGTAATAAGTTGGTGGTATAGGTTGATCTTTATTTATCAATTTCTTTGAGTAGAAGCGGGGATCAAACGACAACGGCAGCAGCAGGCGATGCGATAGTGCCACAGGCAAAAAGACCAGTGGTCGGGTTTTGTTGTGTTGGTGTGTAATTCTGCTGTTTGTATCGTTGCAGTCAGTTCACATTTTGCGGGCAGTGGTGAGTGTGTGGCAAAAACGGATTGTGGATTCAGTAATTTTGCTTGTTTAAAGGCTTGAAGGGTTGGCAGGGTTTGTAATTCAATTCTCCATGCTGTCGAGTTCACTTTTGTTTGAGGTCTTCTAGTACCTCTCTCAGGGTATTTAAGGGGTTTTTTTATTTTGTGTCATTTTATTTGTTTTGATTGCTGTTGGGTGTGTGTAGCGCGCTATGTTATTTCTTAATTGTCAGTCCGCGAGATTTGAGGTTGTTTTGGTTTTCTTGATTTGTGTATTTTGTTGTCTGAAGTTTGTATTTGATCTTCTTCTTTAGATCAATCTGGTGGAACCACTGACATCATAAAGTACCTTCTTGTAATTGTTACTATTTTTTAATGGAAACTCCACGCACGGCCTGACGAGGTGTGCAGTTACTCGCGATCGGCTTGTTTTTTTAGATCGAGTGGTGTGGTTTGGATGGTGATCGTGAACCAAAAACTATCTGAAATTGTTGGATGAGTAGAACGTGGCGCATGCTTGTACCTTCGTGGGTCTGTATTATTGGAATTGAAGACTGTCTCATAATTTGGAATAGTGGTTATGGCTAGGTGTAGGTGGGTTGCGATTCTAGTGGATTGTTTCCTTCTTTTATTTTTTGATCATACTAGTCCATTTTCCGGGCTGCTGAGTTTTCCTGATTTATTGGGGGGTGGGAAAATTTGATTTGGTTTTCAGATTATCGATAGGAGCATTGTTATCTTATCAACTGTTGTGGTTCTGAGTGAGTTCACCGACGTGCTGTATTTAACAGTTCGTGCTTGTACTTTTTGGAGGATTTTGTTGGTTTTTTTTTGTGGTTTTTTCTTTGTCGGGTCTTTTTGTGTGTGTTTGTGTTAGATCCTGAATTGTCGATCATTGTATCATTTTTGGGGAGATGTGGTTTAGTGTGATTGAGGATGCGATTAAAGTTGGGTCGTAGTTCTTTGGAGGTTTTGTTTCGGTTTAGGCGTATCCCCAACTTCTAGAGTATTGACTGGCTGAGTTAACATTGTGTTTTTGCGATCTGAAATGTGTGTCATATTGATATGGTACGGTTTCTTGGTGTAGTTGGTTACTACGCGCGATTTTCATTCTGATATAGGTAGTGTAGTTCTTTCAAGGAGTTTCCTTTGCCCTTCAGCTCAATTTCGGGTGTTGGGTTTCTTAGGGGAGGCTGTGTTGTGTAATTCGGTTGGTTCTGGTAGGTGGTTCCATGTTGTCCGGGGGGAGGTCATTGTGTTCTTTTTGTGTATGTGAATGGGCATTGTAATGCTTGGCTGGTGTGGGGATTTGTGAATAGTGTGACGGGTGGGATGGGTTCTAGCTTGTTTTTGCTATTTGTGTGCTAATGAAGGTTGCGCGAGAGAGTACGAGCAGCCATGGAGTGGAAAAACTCTTGAAAAGTGACGATTTCGTAATTTGTTAAGTCATTTATTTCCTCCCAGTCTAATTCTATGGAGCACATGATGCGTTGATTCAGTATGACTATTGCAGCACAATACCACTGGACTTCCAACAATATTCCATTGCAGTTGTCAATCGCGGCTCAAAAGAAAGGGTCACTCTCTCAAGATCTCTTAACTAACATCTTACGCCTGATATCGGGAACACGGAGCCAGAGCATACTTTGCAGTCCGAGGCGTGCATACACCCCCATCAGAACCAGCTCTCTCTTTTGAATGCTACCATGAGTTGGGCAGAGCCTCACTAATCGACCGCCTCAACAGGTACTTGCAGAAAAATGGCTCTTTGCCAATCGGAGCCTTTGCGCTTTTCTAGTTGTAACCTCCACGATTACCTGCAACATTACTTCTATGAATGTGCCAAATTGGTCCACCTACGGAACTATCACTGAATATCATCCTGTTTCGGCGCTGCCCTCAACTAGGCACACACTAAAAGGATAGAACATAACGAGCGAACGGATTATAACTTAAATTGGAGAATATCTAGAAAACACATCAGCATCATCGTACGAAAACAAACGTCTTTATTATCGCTAGACAAACAGGATTTGTCAAAAGCAAGTGCAGAAGCGCAGTAGCGTGGACGAGTTCGGTTTGATTATTAACGCAATATGCACCCAAACTAATCTGAATAACCCAAATTCATGGCACACGATCATCCCAGTGGTTATTTGTTTTTAAATTCCCTGCATTTAATTACATTATGATCTTCAGTTGAATTGAGATTACAACTCTGCTCGCGTCTGTTACGTGTCGATCCAGTTGAAGATAGCGAGGCTTGCCATTCTTCCATATTCTCTGTGTATGCTCCTTTTCTGTATGGCAGGCTTCCGATTCCCATTCAAAGAGTAGTTCTCACTCTCTATTCCTGAGCGTTGCTTCCCTGTCAATTAGCCATGAGGTCGGTCTCCCATTTTATATTGTGCCCTCTTTTTCTATACGTTTTCTCAAAATTATCCCTGTAGTAGTAATTTAATGTATTTCATCTGCAACTCGGAACACTCCACACTTCAAGTACAGGGACTCAGAATACAAGGACTCCTGAAACTTCAAAGTCGCGACTCTTCCTGATTCGATTTGATTTCATGTCGCTCTTGCTTTCCAATGTCTTCCAGAATCCTTACCGTTTTAAAACCCTGTCTTATATTGGTTTTAGCTGAGAATATGAATGATGCTTCTTCGATAGTTTGATATAATTTGCGTTTGATTACGTGCAGTTAAAGCCGATTATATTAACACCCCTTTAAACGGCAGTAGGTAAATACTGGCGACTTTTCTCAGGAAACGATAAATGTTTATATCACGTCGGTAATGGAGTAGTTGCCTACCTGTCATCCCACCATGTCATCATGCGTTCTGGTGCATTTTTGATGGAGCGGTACTGGTCGGGATATCAAAGGATCACTGCTGGGACAGTTCTTCTTCGCAATACTTGCTCCGACAACGCAGTCTTTTGTAATCCTTGCAATGCTTGTCTTATTGAAAAGGTCTGTGATGTGATTTGCAGCATTGTTCTGACATCATATTGCTTAACTGTGTTTATCTATCATCTATGACCCTGGTAATTGACCAGGTTAGGTACTCATGCGAGGTGTGGCTACACTAGGACAGAAAGCGACTTCGTTTGTGTTCGCGCTGGGTGCGAACATTCTTTTCGCTGCAGAACTTCAGGTCCACTCATGGTCCGCGGATGGACCTGAGGTTCTAGCCAGCAAAAATGTTTTGAATGCCTGGCGACGCGAAAAAAAATAGTCGCTGTCTTACTAGTAACACCACCCCATAGACTCATGGCTTCTGACTAGATACGCGCGCACTCACAAGTAGCCGTTAAAGAGACGAATTTACTACTCATGAGTGAGTTACATCTCAACCTCGTTCTTAACGCTCACTGTCCATTCGAGGGAAGCTTAACCGGACAGGCATTGTCGGCTGGCAGCGTGTTATTCACACCACTTGACAGCGCAAGTTGGTGTGAATACACGCTGCACGCGGCAATCCAGTTTTGCCACAACCAGTGTTGAGTAGGGTCCTCGTCATTTCTTGTGCACGCGCTCGAAAAACTACATTCTTGATTTAGCACAGCGCTTCGTCTAATTCTGTCTTCTATAAACCTACAAAATCAATGTATGATCGTGCATGCTCGCGTCTCCACACCCAAAACGCCGGAACCTCGTAATATTACAGATTCTAATCTGGGTACTCATCCAGTGGGGTAGAATTGTGGTTTTCACGTAGCGTGTTAGCATGCTCGATGTAGGATGGTAATGCGACGATAACCCTCTCGTATGCAGACATCTTAGATTTCTGGAGATCACCCGTAGTTTTGTGAGGGAAATGAGTGATGGGGGTATATTCAAGTTATTACAACTACAAATCACAAAACTTTTGGAGAGGTCACGTGATCGGCATGCCGCAATATTGCCAGTGTATACCAATATGGTAAGGTCGCGCAAGAGAGTGGCTGTGGGAGTGGCTCATTACAGCCCGAAGCCTTTCCTTCTCGCAGGATTAGTTTGCGTGCCACTTCAGCGGTGAAAAGGTCTAGACGAGCAAAAAAATGGAGGAAAATGCCGCCTGGAAGAAACCATAATCGCAATCAGGACATCAGATAAACCTTCATGTCGATTACTAGTTCGATGAAAATAAATGTTCCACCCAATCTGCAAAATTTGATGCATGGGAAAACCCTCGCACCTAGGTGGTTTAAACATCAGGCACATCAACATCGACATAACATGGTAGTGTTTTGGCGAATAAACTGGAGTGCTCCTACTGAACCTTTACTTTTCGGGGCAGATGTTCGACGTCAATCGAGAAAGCTGTGAGGGTAGGGACATACCTTTTAGTTCAAGCGTGGAGTTTACGGTTTAGGGTTACTTGAATTTACTCCTATGGTCGTGCCACGTATGGCGGAGGGCACAGCTAAATAATTAGAGGAACGCGCACGGCGCCGCTCCAAATCCCAAGGAAGACGATGAGAGCCTTAGAATTAAGCCTTCTAGAGGGGAGGGATCCTTAGGGAGGTGAATGTGCCATTTACACTGTGGCGACGGTTTGAATGTGGGAGACACAATGGTCATGAGCGCTGATAGTTCGGAGAGCGCAGCCGAAAGCGTCGAATTGGCGGCTCAAAGGACCGAGTTCAATTAGTCCGTCGACCAAAGTGGAGTGATAAGTATGGCCGATGTCAGACTCAGACTTAATTGGTCACTCAATTGGTCACGATTGTGCGATCGCACGATCGATAAGTATCTCTTCTCCATTAAAATTGCAAGGTTTTGCCTGACCCTAACGTAGAATTGCATTCAGTAGAGTCTGGTGCCGTCAACAGTTCTGACACTAGGAGAGATTAAAATTCAAAGCGTTTGTTTTGGTATGAAAACTTTGCGTATCCGTATAGCGTCTGCTTTGTTATTTTTTCCACTGGCATTTTCAGATGTTGGGTCGCTCCAGTATAGTAGGAAGACGAGCCCTAAGTGTCACTACCTCGTTGAGGAACAAAGTAAGTTAATTCTCGTTGTCATTTTTCTTTCTTGTGCCTTTCCACGCCAACAACTTTCATTCTGATGTTCTCTAATACTTTTAGGAAGTGTTCATTATTGGAGCTGCCCGTACACCAATTGGGTCTTTCCGGTCGCAGTTAGCTAGCGTCGCTGTCAGCTCCTCAATTAGGAAGTGTCGCCAGTAAAAGCTTGCCAGTAGAAAGGGGTGGCCTGAAACCGGAAGAATGTGCAGGGGTGTGATGTCGTTCTTCAAAACTGCTTTCTAGTTTTGGAATTAATAATAATACTATTCTTGCCGTGTAATACCTGAATAATTCCTTTCATTTTTAAGAGCTGATTCTATAAGGCAAGGTGCTCACTCGTTTCTTTCACAAGCAGTAATTGCTTAATGGTACAAAACCAACGTTTAGGCATAGTGCTCGCGTTTGCCGCATTACACATTACTTATACCTAGGGTGCGTTTCCGTCACAATTTCGCTTCCATTTCTTCGTAAGCGCGGTCTCTCAATTTACAGGGAGATACATAGGCCGGCCTGCTAAAATCAAGAGTAGAGCCACCTGTCACTCAATCTGGGGGACTACCTGGATTGCTTAGTCCAAGGGTTATAGAAGAGATGTACATTCATGTTTCTGTGAGCTCTGACTGATTCAAAAGCTTTGTGGGACCATGCGTCAAGGATATTTCCAGCTCTCGATACGGATTGCAGAAAAGGTCATATTAGCATAGGATGAAATCTGATACCCATGAGTAGTGAGCGTGTTTTCTGACAGGTTTACGTTTGTGCCAAGCCGCGTGAAAGGCTGAAGTCGCGGTTCGATGAAAATACTGATCCACGAACCCTCAGCTTGTAATGTAATGAATTGCAGCCTCCAAAAGTGCTTCTCTAACGAAAAAAAAAGACTTTTACGACCGTTCCTGTTAATCATTTTCTCTTCTTGTTTGTATCAAACAAGTATTCCAGGAAAGCGGCCACGACGGCAGTTACGGGTCTGTTGAGATTCAGGTATGATATGGGGACAGGATATGTACAAGCTAATGTCGGCAGGCCCCTGACTAACAGGCTTCCGGCTCCGGCTGAGGTTGATAAGAGCTTTGTGCAATATGGAAATGCTAGCCATCTCTGATTCATATTTATAGAATAATTCAATGAAAATAATTCAGGACTCACAAGTTGTCTTACCATCGTCACTACCCGTCAATAAAGTCTGCTCGTACAGAGTCTCAAGTCCATCCATGGTTGCTGCGCAGCCCAAATGAGACGGCCAGCAAACGTGAGAGGTGTAAACGTTCTCAATAAGTGCGGAGGGCATCGGGACAAGGGATAGTTTGTGCCGGCGGACAGTCTTTCCATTTTGTGCAGAGTGAAGGGGGGGGGGGGCAGTGTTTCCTCTGTTCCAGTAATTCACCTGAAGCTTCTCGGCAAAATTAAATTTTTCGTTAGGCTGCCACAAACTGTTGCGTACCACACCCTCTCTTATTGGGTAGTCCGGATACATATGTTTCCAGACTTCTGTTTGTATTAATTTTTTTTAAAAATTATAGTGTTAGGGGAAAAGGGAATCATATTGCAGATGTGTCAGTTCTATTAAAATCATAGTGGTTCATTTAAGGTAGGATTGGAGAGGGCAGGTGAAGCATGTCACAGGTTCCGGTACCTTGACCTGTCGGCCAGATACTACATACGGAGTCTCCACTCATAGGGAGTCTTCCAGGATTCACATTAATAATATGTACTTTCTCAATAAAGATATACTGACCTCTCAGTACATGCTTGTAATACATTATTCTCGAATTGCACAACACTTGAACATTGCCCATTCGTCATATAGCTCTATTGGATACATATGTATAGGAAAGGGGATATTTGCATATTAGCACTGCGAAGCGAGGTCCACCGTCCGTCTTCCAATTGATAAAAAACTCTACCAGAAGGGAGGGCTCCCGATCTCTTCCTTACCCATCTCCCGACTACCATCCTCATCACTCCTATATGGTTTTATTCTAATCCAGTCGAGCCGACAACGCTTCAGGTCCGCTGCGCATTAACTTCCAAAATTGCATGGAAGTCACGGGAAGGGAGTGCAGGAGGTGATGTCGCAAAACATCTTCAAACGATGGCCACCAGCAATACACAAACTACTTCGGCCTCCCATACAAGTCCTGTTCAACCTAGTTGACCTTCCTCATCATCAATACCACTCCATTGTTGGATACCAAAGCATGCCAACAGGCGGTTTACCTGATATCGGGGCTTACGTATATATTACAGTAAGCTGTAGTGAATATTCGATTGAGTATCTCCTCAGAAGAGAGTCTTCTCGCGTTCGAAGGTGACTTGCAATGAAGTTTCTTATGACGGGTTTTGCAAAAAAAAAAAAAAACTTATTGGATTTTCCGATCTGTCAGGAGGTCTCCAAGGCCTTTATGGACGTAGGAAAATCGCAGATTTTAGTATTTTACAACATGTCACTGTTTCGTTCGTTGCTTGACTAATCTACGATAGCTATATTCAGGATGGAATATGAAAGAATGGTCTCACAAGACGCTTACGATTTATGTCCATATGGGAAACTGTGGAAGAGAAAAAACTGCGCGAAAGAATTAGAAATCTCTTTAGAGATTGCGCAGGAGGCTCAGTATGCCATTGGAAGTTACAAGAAATCTGCAGCGCCTGCGTATGTTGATCTTACCGACTATTTATGGTTGTAAAACGGACTCTCCAAGTTCATTTCAACAGGGCGGAATCATGTCAGCTGAGGTAGTGCCTGTAACTGTGAAGAGTCGCAAAGGAGATGTCATTGTAGACTCAGATGAAGAGTATAAAAAGGTCGATTTTGATAAGCTGAAGAAGCTAAAAACTGTCTTCAAGAAAGGTGAGTGTATTCACCCCATGTTCTCTTTCCTTAACACTTTTTTGGAATAAGCTGTATATCAATATTTGTTAAGATGGAACAGTTACTGCTGGCAATGCATCTACCTTGAATGACGGTGCCGCTGCAGTGCTTTTGGCAAGTTCCGAGGCAGTCAAGGAGCACGGATGCAAACCTCAAGCCAAGATAGTTGCGTTTGCTGACGCAGCGACGAATCCACTCGACTTTGCCCTTGCACCTCCTATGGTTGTGATCAAGGTACATAATTCACTGTTTTACTACTGTGTGAGGCAGTATAATAAGGAACATTTTCCTATTGAGTTTTTGTTGTATTGAAAATGGGGAGCTTACGAGGTTTTACAACGTACACACCTTCATATGTGTTTAGTTGCTTCAAAGCAGTGGTTTGAAGATGACCGAAATCGATCATTGGGAAGTGAACGAAGCGTTTTCTGTTGTGCCTTTGGCATTCATCAAACAAGTAGGGTGTGACGAGGAGAAGGTGAACCCGCATGGAGGAGCAGTTTCAATCGGTCATCCCATCGGGTGAGCAACCTTTTTCTATGCGCTGTCCACTTCGATTAGCGTCTCAAGTCGAGTCTTTCCATCGCACACCACGGCAGCAAAGTTTCGCTGTTCAGAATGTCCGGCGCTCGCCTTATCACACATCTCGTGCATGTGTTGAAACCAGGTCAGAAAGGCTTGGCTGCCATTTGCAATGGAGGAGGCGGTGCTAGTGGAATGATTATAGAGAAGCTGTGAAGTTTTAGTTGCTATTAGTCGTCATGTTAGTTGTTTTACTTGAATCGTACTCGCATTTGAACGATTTATATTAAAATAGAGCTTTTAATAGATTTATGTATTATAGTGAACTACGTTCTACCTTTCACTCGCATATCAATTTAAATGTGACAACTTTGATAAGTTTTTATTGTTGAATAATCGTTGAGTGATAATGGTTACATGACGCCTTGATGGTTCTCCGGTGCTTTTTCTTAGATAAAATATTGTTTTTCGATCCTCTCTTTTCGCATGGTTTTGTCGTACCTCATTTCTTCGAATAGTGAGTGCATCGTTCAGTTGTTAAAGCCTTTTTGGAAAAATTGTTCAAATCGTTTTGCGATTCTCAAGAATTTTCCCAGTATATTTCATTCAGGGATAACGAGTAGCACTAGCAGTCGGCAGTTTAGAGAAGCTTGATTTGGTCGTTATGTCGGACGATACGGTTAGTGCTATTCTAATGGTTGATTCATGTGTTAAGAAAAAGCTGCGAAGTTGCGTTTTTCTTATCAGCAAGTCACCTTTCTGTGATATTTCTTCAGCTGTGCTCGTTACTTGATTGACTGATGATATGTGATTATTGTTTTTATATGGATATATGTATTTTTTTAATATTTGCAACGTGTTGAAGCTATCACACTCTTCATCGGAATGTTCCAATCATCGTAGAAATGCTGCGTCGTGAGCAGAGCACTTTCCCGACCTATTTCTCATCGGGCACCAATACTACCACCATCACACTGGGAGCACTATGTTGCCCTTCAACCCAGCTGTAAGTGGCAAAAGCACGGCTCGGCATCCTTGCGGTAACATTCGCATCGCCAACTGTTGCGAGAAGCAGTGCTGAACAAATAAATGACAAAGAAAAACTCTCAAATTTTAAACATCACTTTCGTCGCCGATGTCGACTAAATAACCATTACCTTATATGTGTGACTGCTGATAGCTATGATAAGTATAGTATCATTGATGGACCATAAGTTAGTATTTGACCCTGGTGTAGTGGTGTAGCGACCCGTGTCAATTTTTGGCTAGTGCAAAGCGTTTTGTTTACGATCCAGCACGTAATTCCCCTCCGAGAGCTGGGGCGTAAAGCAGCAGCTAACAAAACAGCCAGTTTTAAATTTTCAGTATGCGCCATAAATATTAAGAAGCAGTGGACGATGACAATAGTATCATATGCTGTCCTACATATTTAAGCATACGGCTCTCTACAGAGCAATCTGCATGTGTCCGTGAGGTTGCTTGAAGTAGAGCGCTTTCGCGTTGGGGGCTGTCAGAGCCAGATGAGGAGGGTTAGGTCTTATGACTCGATGGTATGGATCGGTCGAGCAAGAAAAAGCAGGAATCTATCTCTCACACTGCTTTATTGAGGGTCTTAATCCACCTTTATTTGTCTTCTCCGGCATTATTCAAATTGTTGTATGTCAGAAATGAACTTTTTTCGATTATGGGCGTGTTACTAATGTTCACAGCGTTCGAGGAATAACACAAAAGACAGGACATGGCAGTAGGTAGCGTCAGTGGGAAAATGGTAGCTAAAATGATACTCCTGAATGGGATTTCACCAATGACATGGCTTTCTCACAAGTTTCAGAAAGCTAATAAACGAAAGCTGATTCTGATTTCCATTAAAAGTGCACAATTGCTCGACCCTTAGTGCAGTTTTTTGAAGATAATGACAGCAGTGTGTTTTGCGTGATGATTTCCACTTGACGGCGAGCATTCATCTATAGAAAATTTGGTTGACGTATAATTTAATCCACTGATCATACATGTGGGTACAGCCTCTCTTGTCATCAAATAATTTCCGCCCCAATGAAAATTCTAAGATTTATATAATCAACTCGATCATCATCTACAAATGCACATTTTACGATATTACCACCACAAATATTAAGAAAGTTGTGGGAACCGCACGCATTGACATATTGCCCGTTGCGCTAGAGCTTGCTTCATTATCCTCTAAGGTGACTCCTTTTAAGTCTGACAGTCTGCGGAATCAGGGCATGAAGTTTTCATTTGCGCACAACTCAGCCTTTGAACTGACATTTCCGTTTATCTAAGAAGTTTTAAAAATTAGCATGATTTGCACTTCTTTCAGGTAGTGATACTCGCAGGAGTTCGAACTCCTATTGCGTCGTTTCGCGGTTCTTTCGCCTCGCTTAGTGCGGTTGAGCTCGCTGCCACAGCAGGTCGAACCGCAGTAGAAAGATCAGGTAATAGTAAAGTTGAAAGTAAAATATTCAAAAATAAAGTGTTATTCATTTAGTCTCAGAAAAAACTCAGGGGGTGGCTTTCGGCACATAAACTTTTGGCCTTTTCATGGGGTACGCCACGCGTTCGACATCCATTAATAATCGTAGTGGTAGCTGATTTCGATTTTGTCTGATTTTGCTGAGCTGATTTTTTCTATTCTACCATACAAGTTTGGGGCCGTATGACCATTCCTGAAGTGGTGGAAATGTTGCTTGGTCCCGAAAAGGTTCGATGCGGGATTCAGAAATGAATGATCGAATGGTGTGCGTTCGGTAAGCCATTCCGTGAATATCGTGTAAAGCACAGTTAGTATCTGAGTCGATCCCTGACATTTTGCATCTACTTTCGTCTACATCTGACGTTTTGCTCTATAGATGATGACTGACGCAACAGGGGTTCACTTCTAGGTCTCACTCCGAATGATATCGAAGAAACCTTCGTTGGGTCTGTTCTAACGGCTAACTGTGGACAGAATGTCGCTCGACAAGTTGCTATTGCTATCGGTGGGTGAATATCTCTCTTTGCTATTGATATACTTATGTGTTGCTGAACTATGTGCTGGTAGTGAGGCGCATCGTAAAAGTAATTAATTTGTTGCATTTGAGGAATTCCCAAAACCTCTCAAGCAGTGACTATCAACAAAGTCTGCTCGTCGTCTATGAAAGCTTTAGCACTAGGCGTCCTGTCGATTAAGAGTGGATATCGCAAGAAAGTACTCGTTGCCGGTTGTGAAAATATGAGCCAGGTTGGTGCTCTGCAGAGTAGCTTTAAGCGCCTCATTTTTGCTAGTAGAAGAGATTTTCCATCTCACAGGTTCCCTTCTATTTACCACGAGGAGAAATACCATATGGAGGAATCAACATTGTGGTAGGTCTTGAACTCTGATTTACTTGTTGTTCGGTCTGCGTTGTTTTCTTAATCCAAGTTCAGGATGGTATTGCAAAGGATGGGTTACAAGATTCCATGCTGCATTCTCCTATGGGTCTTTGTGCGGAGAAGTCAGTGAAGGTGAGATATCGTTGGAATGTTATTCAAGTTTACATAACTTGATTGTAATTTTGGTAGCCTTTTAACTAGCAAAGCCAGCAACTCAAAAAGGGCAAATCGTTTGAATGTTGCTACAAGGTCACTCAACGCATTTTCCAGGTAAGCTTCCAAAAAGTTCTTTGACCTCTTAACTAATCCCGGATCGCGGCGCTTTTTTTCTCTCGCGGACACTTGTGACGAGAGCCGAATTCTACTCACCGCCGCGTGCGTCGCGTTGAGTACAAGTGTCACTTATATAAAAATATCTATCTGAAACGTCGTGCATACACACGGTTTCAGTACATTTGGAGTTAACGTGTCTACAGTTTTACACATGACAAAAAAGAAATACGTGCCAAAAATACGCGCAGTAAGGCCGGTGTCAGACATTGCGAGTCCGGCAATTCGTTCGTGACGAGTCAGTGGATTCACTAGCGCATCGCTGGATTCTCAAGGTCTGATACAGGTCGAAGGATGGTGAAGCACTGCAAAGTGCTGAACAAGAGTATAATTATTCAGAATCTAGTTTTTGTTTGAAGGGCTTATTTACTGCCTGGGCTATATTTATTTCATTTACAACTGACTGGATGCAGATGGCATAACAAAGAAAATCGTGAGAAATCAAATGTTGAACAAGTTCACGAAAGCGAATTAACAAGCTACATGCATAAGCATCGAGTGGCTGCAGAGAGGAATTCACAATAATATAGGTGTTAGGGTTCGTTACTCGTTCTCGCGTTTTCAGAATTTATTCAAAGCCTTCCAAAAGGACCTAATATAAGAAGCTTTCCAAATATTCTTGCTATTGTCGGTGATAGCAGCTTCGTCAGCTTGATAATAGCACTATCTTGCTCAAGTCGGACAATAGTATATAGGCAGAAGGAAAATACTGAAGCCCGAGATACCAAACGGTTAGGCACCCGAAATAAAAAACAAGAAGAGGCTAGGTGACATCCTCAGATTTCACATGATATCAATGCAATTCGACCGTTTGCTTGGTATTCGACTTAATACCGGCTTGCGACAGAGTAGGCTGTCCTAGATTTCTTGTCGGTAAGAATGAGCTTTAGCCGATGCGAAACGCGCGTGAGCTTGGTTCACATATTTCATATAATTGTCCGACTTGAGCAGCAAGTAACTATCTCAATGCTGACGAAGTGCTGCGCCCGAATGCAAGGTGATTTTGGAAAGCATTCAGATTTATAAAGTCTTTTGGATTCTCCTGGAATAAAATTTGAAAGTCATCAAATGTTGTCCACATTTCTGGCCATACTATATAAGGCTTCGAGACGCCCCATCTAAAATACAAGGGATTATTATATCCTAGCGGTGGGCCTGTCTAGCATGGTACTGTAAGTGCACGTAATTCATAAGGTTGCAAAAATTTCTTAAACTTCGTTCCCATTGTAAGGTGCTAGTTGCACTAGAAACTGGCCTGCTACGGACTGTCAAGAGATTCAGAAAACCGGACTCCGCCTCTCTTTTAAGGCTTAGTTCTAAGGTAAGCGCCAAATTGTGTGCTAGTTCTAAGGAACCGCGTTGAAGTTGTCCAGCTCCACCGGTCGGACACATTCCGCTCCCCACTTCAGCATAACGGTAAAGCCGATGTGGCCAAAAGGCTGGTTTTGCTTACGTCTAGATAAGGGTCCCTAAATCGGCAGTAGATGGTAGTGGATTTGTAAGCTCAGGAAAGGAGCGAATAACGACCCATTTCTTTCTCTTAGTGGCTGCGCGTTGGTGTGTGGCCCTCGAAACTATTGTATAGTAAACTTCGCGTTCTCACGACTTTGAGGCCGTGACGGCATCGTTAGCCATGCACAGCTATGGATAGGTTCCAGCAAAGATCCGAGAAGTAAGTTTGTCCCTAGTACGCAACGACAGCTTTGACACACGAAGAATTAAGAAATTGTCATTAGACCTATATCGTGAAAATGAAGGATTATCAAAGTGGTGCGGGAGTATAGCATGGAGGTTGAAAAGAGTCGCAGTTAACACCACTTTACATCGGTTCTAGCAAAACAAAGGCTTAGAAGTGTTGTAGAAAGGGTGATAATCAAACTAAAACGCAGCATGTTCATGAAAAGATGACATGTCAACATCTGGTAGTAAAATCTTTTAAAGATGCAAAGTCACCAACTCACGGTTCAAAAACGTAATATTGCGCGTGTGTTATGTCCGAGCCCTTGACGTTCACTCAGGACTAGCATCGACTCGTCTCCATAAGTTTACCAGTACTCCCCTAAATTCACTACTGAAACATAGTTCTTCCTGTGTGAGATTTAGGGCCGCTTTTTTGGCCATTCTCATCTACATCTTCGCAGTCATCAGAATGTTCTGCTTATTTCCATTTTTTTCTGAAAAGATTTATGTTTGGTTAAGTTCTATAGAAAGGCGTTTCAGGATTAGCAACATCAGCTCGAATTATACAAGATGATAACGCCATTCCAAGCTACAAAAGAGCCGAAAATGCTTGGAAGGTCAGATTTGCTTATATTTTTATCACTCTTTCGTTATGGTAGGGTCTCTATCAGGAGGGGGGGGGGCAATGTGGTGGCGGCAGTTATCTTGCACTGACCGTCAATTCACTTTTTTTTTTCCTGGGGCGAGAAATCTCGGGGTTGTGTAGAAAGTCCCAGCGAAGATGGTCCCGACAACCGAAGATTCCCTCCGCTTGCAGAAAAATCTGATTTCTCGTGCGGCAGGAGCTGAAACGCGCCCATTTGCCCCCCCCTTACTGGATGGACGACATTTCGGTACTACTAATTTGTTTATTTTGACAAATCTTGTTGGACTATGGGTTTGTAATGATTATTTTATATTTCAGAAGGGACTTTTTGCCGAGGAGGTGATTCCTGTTTCGGTCAAGCCACCACGAGGAGCCACCTTTGTGGTGTCTGAAGATGAAGAATACAAGAAGCTAATGGAGTCTAAGGTTTCGTGATCTTTCCCACTTCAATGAGTTTGGACTTGCAAACATTTTCAGGTGCCGACTCTTAAACCAGTTTTCGTGAGCGATGGCACAGGAACTATCACAGCGGCTAATGCTTCCTCTCTGAACGATGGTGGAGTGGCCGCGGTGGTTGTTCGTGGTGACCAAATCCCTGAAGGTTCTAGTTCCTTTGTGACTGTTTCACGCAGAAAGAAATTCTCGTCTTTTTATAGGTGCTTCCCCTCTTGCGGTGGTAGTTTCCTTTGCGGAAGCTGGAGGAGAGCCCGTTGATTTCACTATCGCACCTGTGTTAGCTGTAAAGAAGGCAAGTTGATGTCGTTATTCGCGTACTTAATACAAATATTTCAAAATTTTGTAGCTTCTGGAACAGACAAATCTTTCTACCAACGACATTGCGTTGTGGGAGGTCAATGAAGCCTTCTCAGCAACAGTTCTGGCATTCATGAAGGAGCTCAATTTGGATCCAGCATACGTGAACGTGAAAGGCGGTGCCGTTGCTTTGGGACATCCATTAGGGTAGGTTGCATTGTTATGTTATGACGCTGGTGAAATCGAGGACAAGAGGGAGCACAATCAAAATAATGTCACAGCAAGTAAGAACACAGGTCGGGGCAAAATCTTTTGCCGTCATAGTGCTACCTTCACCTGTATCACCTGTCGTCCCGTGGGTCATCGAATTGCTCGAGCGGGCGCCAGCAAAGTCTCCATTCGTCCCTGTCGCGTGCAAGAGTTGTCCATTGGACCCTCCTCGCTCGAGGGACACGATCTCCTTCATTCCTTTCGTTCAGAGCTTTCGTGAAGAAGTCTGACCATCGGGCCGGCGGTCGTCCAGGTGTTCGTTTGACGTCCCGAGGGATCCAGTCGGTAACCGCTCTGGTCCAACGGTCATCTCAAAATCGCATGACGTTGCGATATATCCTCGAGTGCTACCTTAGTTGAACAAAATTTTTTGAAGATGTCCTGCGCTTGTCTCTCCGGATGTTCCACAGTAGACCATAAATTTAGTCGATACAGTGGTTTCTTGGAAATTGACTGAATTGGATCGCCTTGAATTGCTGCCTTGAAATACTAGCTTTTTATTTACCTTTCGGAAATCGGTCAATAATTGTTATCATATGTAACTGCATGAATTTGTCTTTTGCCAGTGTTCATATTGTTCTGTTGTTTTCATATCGATATAGTTCATCACGCATTATACTGCGTCCACGAATAATAGCATATAATACAGTAATAATAAATAAGTAAAGAATAAATAGATAATATTTAGGAGCTGAGACTGCGCATCCGTGCTTTCATTGCTACTCCTCCATATGTAGATTTGGGTTTGCTGCCATAGTAACGCTAGGAGGCGAGCTATAGAAATTTATAAGAAGCTGTGACAGAAAACTGATTTTAGGCTTCACACTTACGAAATAGGTTAGTTTTTAAAAAAAAAACAAAAAAAAAAAAAAAATAAAAAACAACCAGCTATTATTAACAAAACATACTTTGCCTTGAGCTAAATTATTTATTATTTATTACTCGTGGTATTTCAAAGTTTCACTGCTTTTATTTGTCTTATTATTAATGAATTCCTAATGCCTGACACGTTGGCAATTTTGAATATAATTTAAACCAGTCAGCGAGCACTCGGTGATTAACAATCAGTGGTAAATATATTTTTCGAAGAGCGTTGTACATTGTTTTGTGATGGTCGACTTCAGTGTTTGTTTGCGATTCGCTCTATTCGCGATCGTTGCCGTCATCGGTCTTCGGCGTTTCCAAGTGGGCGTGTCGTTGTTGTTTACGTTGGCACGGGCATCTGCAAACAGATGTCGCGCGCAATATACGTGCCTCTTTTCTCTATTGATTTTTTCCTTTTCTCTGCAAAAATTCCGGCTGCGCTTCTTTATCCATCATTCAAAATCTATCAACTCCGTTTCCTAACAGCGCTATTTTTTCGGTTTCTCTAATCCTTGCTTCAAGTCGTCCGCTGAGAATCAATGGTTTTCAACAAATCCTTCATAGGTGGAGGTCGAGGAGCTACGGATTGTTTAGTACGTAGATGGTGTGATCTCCCATTGGTATGAGCAAGACGTCAAGATTCTAGTGGTGGTTAGAAGAGAACCGAAGCATGGATCATACAAGAAATGGTTCTTGGGACGAAGTGGCTACTTGTGATGAAAGCATGCCACTGAACAATTGTCGGAGAAGTAAGCCGTGCTTTTGTGCGACTGTTGCTACTTCGTGGGCAGTTAATTCCCACTTATCTGGGAGGATCACATTCACCAAGAATTTCAAACATGAGATGTGACTGCGAACTCCTTAGAAGGGGAATTATACGCAGTAACCCTTCGGTACTTTCATCACATGCTTATAGAAGGCGAAAATCATCGGAAGACATAGCTGGGAATGAGAGTAATAGAGTTTCAAAATATCAAGTGAGTGCCAGTTCAGATAAGACATGGTTTCTTCAAGTTGTAGTGGTCGTAAAGACTGACGTGATCTGTGGACTGCACTACGGTGTAGCCACACTCACCTCCCATTGATCCGTAGCGTTTTCCTTGGAATTTCCAATCGAACGAGAATTTTCATTATGGATGAAGGAAAAACTGTAAGCTGAACTGGAAAGAAAACCAATAGGGAGGGCATCAACATCATGCCGGAAGAGGGAAGCACGCAAGAAATTTGGGTAATTAAGGAGGGAGATGTCCCGTTTTCTCGAAGGATCAAGTCAGAGCTGCGTGATGCGAAGCCCAAGATTAGTATTACCAGTAAAGCTTGTCAGGACATGGAGCGTTTTTTCAAATCGGTTTATTGCATGTCATAGGGGCACGAGCGTGGAACATAAATCTGATGATCATTTTTTTTCAGAGCGATCCTTGAATGCCAGAAAAAAGAGCGGAATTTTTTTGAGGAGTGGAACTTTTCTATTTTTAATGAATTCTGCAGCATTAGTGGAGTCAAATAGTTGTTCCGGAAGCTTTTTGTTGCCAAGAAACTGAAAATCAGAGGAATGCAAAATTTTATCCCCAGGGGGATTGGACCCACGAGCCATTCGACAAGTTCTAGCATTTTCAGAGCC
>MU879016.1:0-23608 GCA_036418205.1 Ostertagia ostertagi
GAAAGAGATGAGCTAGTCGCAGAACCCCAGCGCTTCCAAATACGACTTATGAGGTACTGCTAGCGTTAAAACCTAAAACCTTCGCCACTGAAACGCCTCCTATTGCAGTGATTAAAACACTGCCTCTCACCATCTTTGTGCTGCTTCGCATATTCCAAAGCTTATCGTGCAACTCATACCTTCAAAGGAAGGGATATTAACCGAGTCTGAGCTGGATGAGCGGGCAAAAAACCTGGTTCTCTTCTACGAGCACACAGCAAACACATATTTTCAACGCAAATTTTAACTCTAGCGCTTTAGCATAAAGACGAGTGCTTATTCAAACGAACTATTCCATAAGTCAAACCACATTAGGATATTATGATAAATAACCAAACAAAAGCCACAGTAAGCGCTGAACATAAATGACACAAACCTTCAATCTGGCTCAATAATTGTTTCCTAGCGGGATTTTTCCTTTCCATATCCGCTTGTTGAGAGAGTAGGACGCTATCAAACCTGAAAAACGTATCGGCTCCTTGATGGAACACAATTTGGAGCGGTACTACACAGCCCGCATGTGTGCGTAAAATCTTTCTACGTAGAGAAGAGGTGGCCGTTCATTGAAAGCCTGACAGGACGCTATCGTCAGGATTTACGGATTTGGTCTTATCAGTAACAGAACGGTTCACTCATAAACTAGATCCCAGAAAAAAAAGCTCCAAGACCTGACCCTAAAGACTTTCAACTCATAAATGCATGACATAGATCCTAAAACTTACACGTGGTTTGTCCCATTTTCATGCGTCATATTTGAGATCAGGACGAACACAGCTGACACATCCAGATTAACCGGAGGTGGTTGCGATGGCTCGGAACCATTCGTTGGCACTCTATCATTCTCTTCAACGTCATTCATCAGCATCTCCATAAAGTCTTCCGGCACTTTGGTAATTGAGTCAATTGGAATCTGAACTTCAAAACACCTTCAAATAGAGCAGAACCAATCGATCTTACGAATCACCTCGCATTTTCAACAGGTGGTGAACTTATCTATGGCAGTTCGAGGTTATCAACCACAGAGATAATCAGAACCAGAACTTCGCAAGTGGAAAAATTAACGATGGGCTGACCTCTTCTCCTATGACGATAACGCCAAGAGATCGCAACTTCGACGCCATAGCATCGGGAACGCCAGCGACAAATTCAAAGACAACTTCAGGTGCGCAAAAATTCCTTTGAAAAAGTGCGGCCATCTAAAAGAGCCAATTTCAGAATGGAGAGATGAGCTGGCGTTGAATCGTATCTAACAGAACATGCAACAAAGACAGAAAACCAGGCTGATCTTACATTTAAGTAGGTATCGGCTTGCTCAAAAATATTTCGGGAGCTTCCAGTCAGCCAATCCATACAAATACCTTTAGCCGAGCGTGAAATGACTTTTACCTGAACATATCTAGTGAAGTTCATGGTGGAAACACAAAGTAATTGAGAAAGATGATGAGATGATTTCCTGTCCACAAATCGAGGCAATTAGGCGTGCCGTCGTCAGAAAAAAGTGTATCTTGGTTTTGTGCCATGTATTTGTTCATGCCTATTCACGTGCGCTTCTAATCTGCCACATACGTAAGAGCAGTTCATCCGCAATAATGCCTGTACAATGAGCCTAGAGCCTAGTTAGCCGATAGCCTAGCTTTACCAGGTTTTCAAAAGCTTCAACTTCAATGTGACAAAATAGATTCAGTATCCGTCGATACAGCAACAAAATACGACGAGAACTAGACCCCACGACTTTCTTGCAGTACGACAAAGTACGTAACGATACTGGGGAAGAGAGAGCGCATGACTGCTCCATGTGGACACGCTAGCAGCTTATAAGATTTTTTGGTCTAATGCTCTCTACAACTAAAATCCAAACGCAAGTATTTTAGGTAGGCGTATTTACCTCCGAAGTAGAAAATAACAAGTGAAAAAGCTCACCCACTGATCGCCTCTCTTTGCAACGATATCCACTGTATGCTTCAACACCCTAAAACTATAATATTAGCGAGACCATAGAAAACGAGTCAAGGCCAATTTGCTCTGAAATTCGCCTACTGTTAGGCCTGATGGTAAGCATTGTGACAAACCTGCCACTAGCAGGTTTATGACATCCTAACCCGCCCAGGTTCGGTAGTGCGGTGCGAGATATTAGCTAAGCTCGCAGCCCCCGTAGGTATTTCGAAGCATGCGAATATGAGCGTGTTGAGAAGCTGGGTGTGGTCGCAGCCGAGGCTCAACATTTAACACTGTCGCCATTTGTCTTGGTCTGACCTCTTTCCGACGAAATAATTCAAATCGAAAAAATAGTGAATAAGAACTAAGTAGAAAGTGGATAGCGTAACTCACGAATCCGTCTCTGGATCAAGAATAGAAAATGTGTGGAAAACAGCCTGAACCCCATGAAATCGTCCAATACCAGAAACTATATTTTCGAAATGTGTCACATTGCTTGTCTCTATGTATTTCCTCTCCAATGGTGTCTTACCAGACTCGATCTAAAATGAAAGCTCAAAGAACAGCATCGAAAGAACATTAACAAGATCTAACTGCAGCAATGTTAGAATGTGACAATGTTATGTATAGCCCAACGAGCTATTTAGCCTCCACATGACGTCGTCCTTTTCTATTGAACGTCCAGAATACACGCCTTGCTTCTACGCAACTTCTCAACCCTGGGCAGTACGCAATCGCTTGAAAGATAGTTATTTATCCCAATTGCATATGATCATGGTCGGATATGAGATGTGCAGTTTCCAGGTTAGATACTGTCGGGGGATTAATCACAAGCTACGGCTAGACTTCGAGAGGAGGAGTCACTCCATTCCAGATGTAAACCTATTGATATGAATCACACACAGAGGATCTATAGGGAAGGTGGAAGGCAAATTCAGAGTCTTTGAGATACTTTAGAGCTTATAAGCGCATGATCAAGAGCTAACCAGATGGTTGAGCCCTAACGTTATCGATTGGTAGAAAAGACCGCGATAAGGACATACAGAATGTGTGCCTCAGGAGTGTAGAAAATATTTGAAGAACCTTTAAATGCTCACCCCTTCGAGAAATTTCAGTTCACTAGCAAGTCGATTCCGCAATTTGCTGACTCCTTGTATGGATGCATATTGCTTGCCGAGAAGTTGTTGTTCTAGCGATCGAGCAGCTTCTAGTCGACCAGTCAGAAGCATCGGCAAGTCTTCTTCGGCTGACATTCCTATGTCTAGAAAAAACCGCAAGTGATCTACTACGACAATTAGAAAGTGCTCCACTACACATATTACCACATATCCGTTGATTTTATTTAGTTCAGCCTATTAAGCCACTGATGGACAGCAGTTTTTGTGTTCATTTTTCCCAAACCGCTTTTTAACGATTTGGAGCGCATGTACAGAGGAGCAGAGCTCCTGGCCCTCGTTCCAGTAATCTAGGAATCTTCGCAATAGAACGAAGAAAACTTGTAAAAGTAAAGATCGCATTTTAAAACTCGAGCTACTTAGTCTCTTTGTGAGAATTTCCTGGCAATAATAAAGGAAAGGAGAATCAGAAACCTACCCCACACCACTCTTACTAAAAAAAGACTCGGTCCTTCACCGAGAAATATGGGAAGCTGACAAAGCAACCTTCCTGGAGGGAGACCTTTTGCCTGTTTCCTCAGACCATCCAAACACATCCCAGTACCAGCTGACGGGGTTGACGGCTAGGTATCCACTGGTCGAGGAACGTCGGCAGCCACTACCGAGCTTATGGTTAGATCGCACGACTGTTCGTCGCTCAGTCCTACTCGCCTCCTACCTTACATCGTGGCCGAATCTTCCCAACAAATCTAACCCTATGTCCCCTCAGGAAATCCAATGCCGATCCCACCAAAATACAGTCTATCCTTGGACAACAGATCGTTAAAAACACCCGACGTTGGCTGACGAAGGTGAGTCATATTGTCGAGTGAAGTGTTTTTTGTAATGAAGTGTCGGGTAGAAACTTGGGGTGTTTGGAGTCTGGAAGTCATTCGGTTGTCCATCTCAATCATATATCAGCGCCTTTTGTTCACAATAAGGAGTTTTACGCTTGAGGCCCGTGCGCGTACGAGGTAAGCAAGCCAGCCCTTTTGGCGTTTCGGCTGGGACCGTATGCTGAATGTTTGGGGAGGGGATGGGGTCCCCAACGGTCGACGGTTTACTTCAACTCGGTTGGTACGATAGGAGAGTACTGACGCAAGTGGTGCAGCTGGTCCAGCAGCTCCGCCAGAAGGGCTGGTTTGCTCACCCCAGGACTAAGCCTTGGAGAGGGGACGGACCCGTCCTCTCTTTAAGGCTTAGTTCTGAGGTAAGCACCAAATTGTGGCGGTTCTAAGGACCGAGTTGAAGTGGTCCGTCCACCGTCGGGGACTCCATCCCCTCCCCAACATTCAGCATACGGTCCCAGCCGAAGCGCCAAAAGGGCTGGTTTGCTTACGTCCTCGCCCAAGAGGAGTCTCTCAGAGAACTAACAAGATAACGAAAACAATCGTCATTTCGCTCCTCCCCAATCCCTACCGCTCCGTGAGATCGTTTTAGCTTAGAATAGCTTAGAACCTCTTCAGAACTAATCTGCTTCTTACCTATTACCTTCACCAACTGGAATCATTTAACGGTAACGTACTGGTGTGGCAGAAACACATATCGTTGTCAAAGATACCAAATCGTATAAAGAACTTTTATCTTAGTCACCAGTTTGAAAGCAAAAAAATACTGTTGACCTGTCACCTTAAGTAAAATTAGCACCAAATACATTAAAAGCTAAATAATGCACAGTGTGAACAACCAGGAAAGCTTATCCGAGTGAATTATCGTAGACATGAAAGCTTTCAATAGCAAGATCACATATTCAATATACGAAAAACCTGTAATCTGATAATCAACGTTAGTAGCGCGATACCTTCTGGAAATAACACTCACAAAGTAAAACCAGTTTCAAAAACTATACCACATGATCCAAAAAGACCTTTGGATGACAATCGAAAACGAATTTCGAAAGAAAAGGAAAAGACTAATGTTAAAGGCAGATTATGGATCAAAAGGATGGTAATTCAACAAGAAAGTGGTACAGAAATGTTTGTGCAAAAACAGTGAAATGAGGCGATATGATATAAGCCGAACCCTTCAAGCATCAAGATATGAGCGTAATTTGGATTAACTACCACCGGATAGAAGATAGTGAGGCCTATAGACAGATGATTCTGACTATTTCCTGTCCAACTCGAACTACACATTTTTGACACGCCAGACAATGCATCGTAACCATGTGCAGCCGATCCGTTTTCTATCGCAAAGTCAATTCTTTCATAAATGAAGCACGACGATATCATGGGAGAAGCCGTCCACTAAAAAGAAATTAGAAAGAAAAAGAAAAGAAAGAAAACACAATAATCAAAAGCCTGAGGAAGGACGCCGAAATTGCTATAATAACATTCTACTGCATTATATGAGGGAAAATAGGGATCCAAAGCTGCCGTATGAGATGCCCAAATTCCTCGACTGAAACCCAGAAAGAACAGAATGCAACGTTTAACCATTCTTCTCAATGTTTCAACTTTTTTTGAAAACAAGGGGGGGCAAAAATTGTAGTTACGTTGCTCATGAATAGCAACTAAGCCAGCTCTGCATTCGGGAAGCCACTGAGCTTCCAATTGGAGGTGGATGCGCAGTATATACCAATTCAAGCGATTTCGTGCAACGCAAAATGATTTAAAACAGCCTTGAAGAACACCGTAAGACCACTTCAGGTGAATCTTCTGTGAGTCGGGTAGAGTTGTACCATAAAGTTGCAGGTGTACCATTCTCCTTGCACGGAAGTACGAAGTACGCGGTGACGGAGGGACCTTTTGCCCAACTGACTTTGAACCATCCCACTTTATGCTCTGTCGCGTTCTGGGCCTACCTTTATGCACGTTCAGTGTCTCAGTGCCTCAGTACAGCCGGAATGACAAAAATGAGTAAGCCATTAGTTGGCGGATTCTTTTCTTTTTTTCTTCATTGAGGGTCCACTTAGTACCCTGTCTGCATTTTCGTGCGCAAAAACCACACCAGCTAGATGGAGGTGCCTTTAAGAACATGATATGAGGGTTATTGTTTGTCTCTCTTGGTAAATTCGTGAGCGGTAGCGCTTGTTTTTCACTCACACCGAATGCAAAGCAAAGCTTTCCTTACCTCGCGACACTTAGAGCATTTCACGCTCAACTTATCCGCAATCATCCTCAAATCCCAAGGAAGCACATTCTGTCGCGCGCAGACCTAGAAGTTAAAAATTTCACAGTTCTTTCGAAATAGCGAAAGTTACTGGCTCAACTTCTGAATGCTAGCCCAAAACCAATCTCATATAAGAAAATTGCCAACACGAAAAGCACACAAGAGTGGAAGAGGTCAAAAAATTACACTAGACCGAAACACAGCCATAACTCCGATCACCTATTCAACATCTGATCAAACTTAAGCTTTTTTGACATGGGATTAATTGGCCGGACCAAGGAAGCCAGCTTCACAATTGAAAACGACTTTAAAGAGTAGTTCTTTCCTTTAGACAATTCAACGAAAGATGTAGTCTGTTAAGCTGTGGCATAGTCAGATTGGTAATCAGAGTAAAGCCTAAAGCATTGGTAGATAAAAAAGTAATGCAGCTTGACAGATAGCGCCGTGACTTGATTTGGCAAATGCTAAAGCACAAAGTGACGAGACGGAAAGCTCTTCAGGAGCGAGTAATCTTACGAACAAGGCATGAAAGAAGGTTATGCGGGAAAAAGAACAAACGAGCAAATGGGGATAACTCACGGAATTACCAAAAGGATTATTATCACAGTCCAATCTTTCAAATTTTTGACTTTTGAGATCATGAGGTAAGAAAGTGATGCGATTATTATCAACGAATAAATTCCTAAGTCGCATATCGGACATCTGAAAAAGTGAAATGGGAAATTTCGACACCCTCTTCTGGGAAAACCTATTCCACGATTTGGAAACTCACATCTCTCGGTAAGCTGCTCAACTCGTTAAAGCTGAGGACAAGTGTCTGAAGATGTCGCACTTTCACGATGGAGCTGGGCAATGTCTTGAGACGATTCATGGCTAGACTTAGGACTTGAAGCGATTGTGGAAGTGATTCAAAGAAGAGAGGCTAAAATTTCACTTCTAGAGACTTCATAAATATTCGTGCTCTGATAAGTAGTACTGCAACTTAAACTGAAAACAAATCAACCAACTAAAACTATGGCCGTGGCTAAATGCAAGAGGTAAGGTCAAGGGATTTTTACGCGAGCCCTATCATGCTGGCTACCACAGCCTGCCTAGCTTTAGAAGAAACACGGACCACGGCTCTCAATGTTTCTATTTGATTATCTTCCAATGAAAGAACACGTAGGTTGCTTAACCGCGATATCAGCTTTATTTTCACGAAATTTGACGCCTGTCCAAGGCGGTTCCGCGACAAATCCAGCTGATAGAGGGTTGGTAATGAAAACCAGCGGCTGTCGACGCTATCGATACCTAAAAATGAGCACTGCTTTGAGATTTGATAACCCAAAGTACTTGTGTAAAGCAGCATCTGCACCTCAACCCGATGTACCTCATGCACATTTAGATAGGTGTCAGACTTTGCGAACGCACTCGCGAGGGGGGGGATTGATTCCAGTATCGTGAAGTCTGCCACCTACCTTATACATTGCTCTTGGGGCGCGTGAACGCTGACTTGTTTCTTATGAGAAAGAAACGAGTTTGAAGTCGGATTAAAGCACTAAACACAACAATATCAACGCCTACCCAGTGAGATCAACTCCAGAGTCTCCAACGATGACGGATAAGCAATCCCAATCAAATCCTCCTTTTTCAAGACACACAACTTTTTCGGTTGAACTTTGAAGTCTGTCGTTTTCACCTGAACATACACTATAGAACTCTGACAGTGACTCTGACGATTGGACCCGTTTGTAGCTCACTTTATCTAACGACTTCAAAGAAACATCATCGCCTTTTAAAATGTCCTGGAAATTACGGATAAAGCGCTGAAGATGTGCTGGGTTACTCTGAAAAAGAAACCATCAAATTATAGCATTGTTTACTGCAACGAAACAGACGTCATGTGAAATGAAAATAAACTTACCTTCATTATGAAAACTGAAACGGCAGGGTTGTTGAAGGCAAAGGAGGCGCGACCTGATGTAATTCGTTGCAGGTGCAGTTCTCGAATATTATTCGGGGCTATCTGTAAGAAAGACTCAAATCGTATGATCATCAATATAGGGAAAGAAAAAAGAATAGGGAAGAATAATCAACCCTCTCAAGAGATCTTAGGAAAAATGCAAGTAATCGTAGGATACTGTAATAGATTCCGACGAACCACAATATGAGGTTAACTCTGATATTTGATCTACGAGAAAGAAAACGTGTAGATGGAGCAGAAACTTTAAGAAAAACCAGAAGCTCAGTTTTGATGTTTTGGAATGAGCGAGGATGAAGCAATGATGTTAGAGCGTATCGATACGTTTTTCTCCTCTTGAACAAAAAGATCTAATAAAGCAATTTGACTGTCCAGTGCCAGCTACAAGCTGTTGAGCCTAGAAAGCTAAGAGATGAAAACGGCGTGGTTCCAACCTTGGTAAAAGGGAACTTGTGGTTACGTGCATATTGTTGCCTATGCTTTGGAGAATAAGAAAACCAATCAATGACTAATGAAGAAAAGGAAGAGCTACGCAAATAAGATTTACCTCAATGGGCGGCGCTTTAGTGTCACGTCGGGTTGCCACATGTAATAGGTACCGCACACCACTCTGAAAAAAAATTCAATCCGCACCTAACGAAAAAGGACTAGTGTATGTTTTTGAAAATGAAGAAACGGTCAGCTTTCCTTGTTTCTATGAGCACAGGCAACTATAGACTTGGTCATGATTTACTTCAGTTCGGTCTTTCCCAGTGATTAGTTTCACGGGTCACTATGGAAATTACCATCAAACCATTGTCTTGATTTATGAGATGAATCATGCATGTCGAATGACTTGCGTCTTCCTACTCTATTCTACTGCATATGATCGACCCAGTCCATCTGTCTGCTTGTGTGCCTGTCACGAAATTCGTTACCCAAGAACAGTGTTGATTTTGGGACGGGCAAGCATGGGCTGAGATGTATACAGCGCACATAGAACTAGGCGGAGCCCGTCTACGATGGGCGTGGCAAGCATCAAATTGGGCGATAGTGTAGGCAATACCTCGTGATTAATCTCCAAAATAGCAGAGAACGGTGGGTAAGGCGAACTGTGAGGTCAAGTTAGAGTGACCGAAGCGATGGAAAAACGGTGCGCTCTCAATCGAGGAAATCATAGCTTGTAATATGACGACTTGAAGAAGGAAAATTGGTGAAGTTGAAACCAATTCTAATGTGTACCAACCATAACTATGTGCAGTTGTAATGGGCAGGGGAGCGCACTTAAAGTGGGAGGCACGATTCTAAATGTGGAAGGCTTCAGACTTCCCATGAAACTTTGAGCTGAGCCTTGGCGAAACGACCAAGTTGGGATGATTGTTACAATATGAAGACCAAAAATGTTACCTAAACCCGCCAAGCAAGTTGTGAGCGTTCAAACTGGTCCGCGATCAAATTCTCCGAGATTACAAAATTCCTGCATTTTGATTGGCGCTTCCAGATTGGTGTCAATGCACCAATTCCAAAAATGATATCCCTCGCAAGGCTTTCACCAATTACCATTGAACCAACGCAGCATTTGCAACCAACCATCCATAACTTCCTTGACAGGTTCACGTAGTAGTTGTGATCTCGACATTTTAAACCAGCCTTGCAGGCTCTACCGATTCATTTAGAAATTAATTCAAGGTTCCTTGGTGAGTTGGAAACTTTTCCTGGTAATGCACGGACTTGCTGCCTCAACCTCACAATTCGCTTCCGGCTGAAATAAGACCGTGAAAATGGGACAGAGCCTGGCAAAGGAGAAAGTCATATACCATCGGTAGACAGAATGTGTCTCCAAGTGGACAGAATTTGCATCCCCGTAATTCAACTCCAAAATAGCCCGAAGATCGGGGAGAAATGGAAAAGGCGACTAATAGAAATGGCGATACGCAAGCGGTGGGAGGAGAATGCCCCGCGACTTACAAAAATCTATTCGGTTGCCGCTCTTATGCCGCCTGAAGACAGTGTTGTACTCGCGCCTCCGGTCGAGCTTTGATTTCACAAATTATACCACTTCGAAAAAATGACTCTCAATAAAATAAATGTTTGAAAAAATCAACAAGTACCTTAGTGTGATTTTTGCCAAGCCTCACAATTCCTTTACTACATTTGGACGGCAACGGCAAGCTCTTCGATCCCCCACAGCATCCTGCTTTCATCACCATAACATCGCATTCTAATCGCATTGCACCACCGTCCAAACCCTAATTCAGAAGGTTGGAACAATGCCTGCATTAAAATCAACCACACAGCAGTTCGTCACAAATAAACCAATATGGATAAGACCAAAACTCGTTAGTAAGAATAAGAAGCTTCCACACACTTTTATCTAGACACAACCGTATCACAAGCTTTCAAACAGCTTGGTCCTATTAGCAAATCATAACAACCAGATCACTACAACCGCCACCAAAGTAAAACAAAAGCTCGTTCACATTGAGTAATAATTCCACCCACAATATTATGTCGGTAAAAGCAAACAGATATTAAACGACAACATTCAATGGTACCATTAGGAGGTTTTTTGGATGTTTCTATGACAACTTCAACAGGGTAGTGGAATAAATAAGAGAAAGGTGAAGGATGAAGCAGAAAAACACTTCTTAGGCACTACTACACACTAAAAATCAACATATCTACATCTACACGTGAAAAATCGGAACATAACTATAAGAGATTATTGAAAGGGTAGCCCAGAATGTGAATTTTCACAGATCGATTTTTTGTCAACTTTTCCTAATTAATCCGCAATATTAAACAAGAATATACAATTTGTCCATATAAAGTCCACCCACAAACAAAAGCGCAAATAATTATAGTACAGCTCTATGCGGCACCGACGGTGCTCGATTTTATCTACAGATCACGCCTTTGCATGTGGCGGCCGGATGAGTTAGTCAATACATGACGATTTTTCCAGAATATAGAAGATGAAATACTTTTTGTCCTTTCACAAAACTACTTTGAAAATAGCTCAATTATAAATAATTAAATAAATAAAGCTTGTTATAAAAGAATCTGGTTTAAAATGACTAGGAGTATCGATAAAGCCGACTCGCTGAAAACTTTCGGATAACGCTAGATCAACCGATCAAACAGGAACTAGTTTCCAACAAACACTAAGCTATCAAACCTACAACAGCAACACGCTGTAATGTCAGTTCGGTATTAAAAGCATAACAACTGCAAGTTAATTAGAATCCGTATATAATGGACTTGCAATAAAAAACGAAGAGAGCAACATAAAAAAGAGCACAGAAAGCATAAAGAAAATCTGCAAAAGAAACAGGAAAATCGGATTAGTATAGGTGTTAGTACTTGTCGAAGGATCTTTTTAAAAAATCGGAACACTACTGTTAAGGCGCTATGAGAAGGTGCAACTATCAATTATCTTTCGCAGCTGGCTCAGTACTGATCATCTCTGTAACAAACCAAGCCGACTGAAGTGCATAACGAATTAGGAATCGCTCGCAAGCTATCGACGATATGTACCATACAGGAATATATTCGAAAGTAATAAGTCCCATGAAATGATAGTGGAAATAACTGAAACAACAAGTAATTGTGAAAATAATAAAGAAAGGTGATACCAAAACGGTATCATATACGTAACACACCTTTCGTAATCCCATGGGCAGGCATCCCAGCGCTTCAAGAATAGGCCAGTGCTGAACTCCCAAAAATAGCATACAAAAACGTAGATTGCGGCACGTAGAGGAAGTGGAACTATATCCTATAATGAAAAAAAATTACTTAGCCTCACTTCTCAGGCAAAAAACATCGAGATAAACGTCACAAAAGTTAGGTACACAGGACAAAAACACCAAAGGTAAAATTATGGAGAAGTAAGAGCAAGAAAGAGGTATCATCACAGAAGATTAATTCGATATTTCGCTTTGAAACTTGTCGTTTCATAGAGCAAAGTAGGAAACAGCTCACTCTGCATTTGACTGAGGGGGAAGGAAACTGTGAAATTGAAAAATGAGGTTAGCACAACAACTTGTGTTGAACTCTCCAATTTTTCAGTTGAATAATTAGTCTATTGAATACAGAGCCTATGTCCGAGTCAGAATATGCGAATCCAGTGATTCGCTAGAAGCAAGCCCGGTGAGTCGTCAGCAGGCGATTCTGCGGAATTGCTACTAGCGAACAGCTGGGTTCGCAGAGTTTGACATTGGCCTAACGTCTCTCTGTCCCTCACTCATGACATTCATTATTAACCAAAAAATAACCTAGAGAGCCCAATTCAACTTTTGGATGGATGGGATATGGGCCACGATGTAAAACACACACAAGTGAGCGGAGCCCATCCACCATGGGCGGAGTATGGACCAGAAAGGGCGCTTCTGACAGCAAGTGTTCCTAATTCTGTGCCATAGCAACCCAGAGATCGAGAAAAACGGGCAAAGATGGTGGTGGATGAACATATTGGTGGGTGAAACGAATATTATAACACATCACAGGTGACTCTACATGAAGCCTTTCTATTAAAATCAGCCGAGTCACTACAATGGCCGGAGCGCACTTTTAACTGGGTGGTGCTTAATACAAGAATTCACGCTTTACATCCATAAGGGATAGAACTTGCGCTGCGATATTTCATATCGCCTTAAGCAATAGGTGTTTTATCAGAATTTTTAAAAGTGGCAGGGTTTATTACCGGATTAGACTGGAATTCACATCTGTTCCAACAATTTCTAGAAAATGGAAAGACTCGATGAAGAGGCTATCAACAGAACAGTCTCTCCATGATGTATGGGGCGTACTCGAGGTGGGCGGAGCCTCAATCAAAATTCGTGATGTGATGGTCTACGAGCCGAAAAGCAAGTGGTGGAAGCTAGCGACTGAGAAGGGATCAAACTTCTATAGCAGATGGCTCTTCGTGGCAAAAGCCCTATATGAAAGCACGCCCTAGCTGTGCGCACCAGAGCTTACTGCTCCATATTCTTCAGAACTTAGTGATACATACCTTGAGGATCAAGTAAAGCTTCTCCAGTAGTAAAATTGACAAGCCATACACAAAGAAAATGTACATGGAAGTCACGCCGATCAGCTTCCGATTTCCATGCTCCACAGCTTCCCACGTTGCAGTGAAGCACACCTAAAATAGCATATTTGCCATAGAAGGTTAAATCCAGGAAAGAACGGCGGAATATCAGAGTGTTACTTTGTATATGGGCTTGTCAATTTTCGTTATGTCACATATCAAAAGCACGGTACCCCTACAAAGTCCCTCAGAACGATTCTGAAGTAGGATGTTCGCGCAAAGCTGCCCTCGAATAAATATTAGTAGAAAACATTCCCACGCGTGTTTTATTCGCCGCTCGCTCTCCCATTACGCAATGTCACGAATCACTTAATACTTTACGCTTTGCACATTCAAACAACAGGAAGTATTAGCAATTCCAGACAGCTGGTGAACCTATGTACCCTGCCCCTATCGCTCTTGACTCATTTGAAAACATTACAAAACTACCTCTGCTGCGAAGCCAAACAATCCATAGAGGAAGAGTCGCTCATAGATATTCCACGGCCGATGGAGAACTGCTACCGTCATTGCACTGGCCCTACATCACAATGCTTTTGAGGAAAACTCGTATAGTAATATCAAAAACTTTCTATCGACACGAAAAGAAGTGGAGGAAGAGCGCAACGCAATGAGAGTGCGAGTGAATTCAAAAAAGGGGAGAAAGTCAAGTTCAAAAATGCCAGCGTCATCACTTCAGTGGTTAGGACACCGCATTTGTTTGCACTTCTCTCATCATTCCCACCGAAACGCAAGTCGTGTAGTCAAAAGACGATGTTATTGCTTTTCGTGCTTTAGAAACCGCAGGAAGCGTAGAGCGAGTTGTAAAAAGGTATAGCGATGCATTTAGGGGATGATATCCTTTGACAAAAAGAGAAGAGAAATAGAAGAAGTAGCTAGCAGTGTAATCAACACTAATTCACAATGAAAACTGGTAGCTGTTGAATTTCGTAACACCCACAGTGTTCCGTTTTCACACAGAATGAATCAGAGCTAGCGCAGGATCACCATGGTAGTCGGACTATCAACGGCTTTCACGAAACGGACGTAATGTGCAATTGCAGAGACGTTTAAGACATTGCTCTCTGTGAACCAGAGTTGAAATCCATTTCGAAAATTTCAACTGGTACCATGATCAAAATCCCGAACATCGTAGGTACTGCAGCGCAAAACTGATCGGAGGTGCCTGACATAAAACACGAATCATAAATTACATCCATTTCATTCACCGAAAACAACAACAAACATCATCCTTATTACCTTACTATGCCGTTGGGGTACAATTTACCACCATCGTATTACAATGACTATAACCCAACTACACATACGCCCCGAAGAAAGATGAAAACACAACTATGTCAGCGGTCCCATGCTTTCTTACTTGAACAAGGCAACATGATATACAAGCGAAAGCAACTAGATCAGACAAAAAGAAAAAGCAAGTTTATATTCTCTGTGAACTCTGAAAAATCTCTTCACTACAAACAATAACGGAGCAAGAGAACTCAGTAAAAAGCCGAGCTAACAAGCTCACATATCACAAGTAAATAAGTTTGAGAATGATTAAGTAACAGAAAAGTTGCAGACCTAGAAATTTTCTGGAATAGGACAGTTTTGCTCATATCCTAGAATAGGAATTCGATCTATAAAGTCCCGCTCAGAAAGAAGTGATAAATATGAACTCGGCTCGCACTTTGGAGCAGTGGTGCAGCTTTTAATACTCTCTTATACTCAAGCCGGCCATGTATGAACATTTCCCCGATATGTTACGTGTCAAAAAGATAAATTGTGTGATTTCAACAGATAATCTGCAAAACTGACCAAAAATCTTGCAAAACTGACACATTATCTCATTGAGGTTCCACATACATGGCCGGCATAATATAAAAGGAATTTCTTCTTAAGAAGGACTATCCATATCACAGCTTTACCGTAGGAAAACTCATAGGCGAAGGTTGATCGTATGGATTATTTACAATAACGATACTTTACAATGCACATCAATTACAATGTCTGAATTTCACCAATGCATTGAGTGCAGTGCAGATTGTCCGCAGCAGTTGGATGAGGCGGCTTCTGAACAAACAATTCTCCGAAAACATTCAATGAATGAAATGAATGAAATCAATGGCACAGTAGGAGTAGCGTGCACACGTGCGGCAGTGTTGTACGAATATGTGCGCGCAGAGGAATAGGGTGACCTTTCGAAATGGTTCGCGCTCCTAGCACGAGGTAATTAAGGTCAAACATGGCTGCGGCGTGGAAGGCATTTTGGTTTGACCACCTTTGATACAACGCTGGTTCCTATATGCCCCCCATGAATCAAGGATCTCTGTACGGGTTTCCTTTCCACAGAGAAGGTCACAAAATAATGATGGTTATCGATTATTATCATTGGTAAAGAACGAAACAACGTACACTGATATCCGTAATAATTTGCAAGATTCTTCGCACTGCCGCATCAGTCTCAGGTACGGAATTTGGCGTTACCGATCGCTGTGTTTTCTGCATCACTGATGGCCCACCGATTTCCACAGGTTCCACGGATTCACTTCGACCTTCTTCGCTCAATGCATTCTCGTCCTCAGAACCCAGAGACGATCTGGGAGGTACCTGAAGAATATCACAATACAATACGATGCCAACTAAAAGATCTGTGTTCCATTCAGAAAGAGAAACACCTCCATATCTGAACCGTTCACAATCACATCCTCATCTCCACTAAACTCGTCTACTGTGCTGTGGCTGTATGATCGTGCAACTTTCTTCTTCGGTCGTTTTGCATGGTTCGAATGCGGTCGATCTCTGACCTCATATTCCTGCAGTGCTTCCATCTAGATGGAAGGGTTTGGTTTTGACTAGGCATGGTTAACAACTATCGCCTCAAACAAAAAATAGAGTAACCACAAGCAAGTTCAAACGACACTAAAACTCACCTTTAACGCCCCAGTACGTGCAAGCACGTCCATGAGGGCCCTCTGCAGCTCCTTACATCTGAAACGGATGAGGGAGGAATAGACAATACTTCGCAATGAAAACCAAAAGAAGTGAGAATCACCAATTACCTCTCTAGTGTACGCATTCTGTCTGCTTCCATTGCTGCCAGCTGTTCATCTTTAGCGCGTAAACGCTCTCTAATTAAACGACGCTGATGTTGATACAGCACTACATGGTCAGCAATGGTGTCGTTTTCTAGCTAAAGTAAGTCTCAATTACGACACGATAAAAATTCTATCGTCGATCGAGTAGAAAATGAGAAGAAAGATTAGAAGTAATGAAGGTGGAAAACAAAGTTATGATTACAACAACGTGGAGGTTATTGTAGAATGTTAAGAAGGTCATAGAACAGGTATGTGTGAATTAAAGCAATCAATCAGAAAACTAAAATCTGATCAGGTCGATTGAATGAAGCAGAAAGGCGTCACAATAGAACAACCCCTCCCGTTTGAGTTCACAAGCATGAGGATAAAGGATACAACATGCGACATAAGGAATAAGGTGATGTTGCAGGAATGTGTGAAGCATTAAGAGAAATAGTAATATAATTAAGAAGTATGATCCTTATATGTGAGCAATTAAGAGAACAGTCTATAACTAAGACGACAGTACGATCCAAACACGAAACAAAACAAACTCCTAATTGTCAGATTGATTGTCTAAGTTCTAATGTTTCGCGCACAGACTTCAGCTTACTATATTCATTCGCGCCTAGGCGCAAAAAGCGTTTTCGGCCAAAGAAACTCGAGGCTCTCGACCCATTCGTCAACTACCCCTCGAGCGGCTACATTTCGCCCCATTATCAAATTAAAAATTAAAGACGTGATGGCGATACACATTAACAAAGTGTAGTCAAATAAATAAACAGCTACAGGAACGAGATTGAGAGCTAACAATATATTCGAACCGGCGAAGCGTGATCATGGACAGACGGTGTCAAGAACATCCGGCGTAGTATCCTGAAGATCATAGTGGTCGTTGGGTCACGAAGTCCAGAAACAGTGAGTTAATATAATGGCGCGCTTACCTCCGCCCAACAGAACACTATCCAGCTGCGAATCTTCGTACATTACCTGCTCAAATATTCTGAAACCACCAAACTAAGAGTCGAGGCAGACATAACATCCCCGAATCATATGACAGAAGATAGATATGTATCACCTGCACAGCGAAGTGGAAGAAATCATAAGATCGAAGATTGAAATTAAGTTTTGAACCAAACTGAGGTATAGTCAGCAAAATAGTGAACGCACAAAAAAGACCTTAATGAACGGATAGATTTTGTTATAGAAGCGTGCGCAAAGCATTAGCCAGCGCGGGTCTGACACCGAGATACAGGACCTTTCTCGATCGATAAGCCTATAGGATTAACTGTCAAACATCTGCTCAAAAGTGATGTAAGACGCGGTGACAGAGCATCGAGAAGAGGAAGCTATTGAACAAGGCACTGATAATTCCACAGACGAAGATCATAATCACTATTATGGACAAGATTTCGGGCGGCGGTGATGCAAGACGCAGAGATTCGCGAGTGATGATGTATTATCCCAGCAAACCCTCTTGAGGCGGACAACCGTTCTAAACAGCTGAAAGGCGCGCCCCCAATGAAACTCTGATAGTCCGGGCGAGAGAAGTCAAGTCTGAGGGGCGAAGTTGCCAGGGTTTTTTTTATTAGAGCGGAAGACCACGTTATAAACTCGAAGATTCTGTAGGCTAGCATCGTCATCAGAATCGTGTAAGGTACCCGATTGTTTGAATATATAGACAAAGTACCTCTCGCAATTTCTGCCTAATAAAGCTCGACATCTTGCCAACTCGGTGGATCCCGCGCGATCGATGCTTGACCGAACAGTTCTAACAGATAAATATTTATATTTTGATCTTCTCTTCGCGTTTGCACCGGTAAGAAGATCTGATCAAATTACATCGTTCCACGATTACTCTTGATAGAGACGTGACTTGCGGCGTAAATCTTCTCTAATCTTAACAAAATTTTTGTAGTTGTTTAGAGAGACTATAATACATACATTCCAGATAAGAAAAAATTTTGTCATCAGAATAACGTCCACAAGAAAAGAATGTCTACAAAAAAAATAAGTGGGCAATATCATCAGACAATTTGTATCACTAAACGTCGAGTAAACGCAAGACCTACAGTTTTTGGCAAAGACCACATACACACCTTAAGAGCATATCGTTATTGTATCTTCGGAACACCGCCTTCCTCTCGTGACTTTATATACAACGAGAACATTCACACTTAGACCAAATAAAGGCATAAATGCAGACAACGAACAAATTGTACGAATGGGATGGTTTGCCACTTGAATCTACTTCACATAGCAGTTGCATGAAACACGATTCCGTGGCAAAGCACGGGTAGCTCGATGGTAAAGCAAGGACAGTATCCTAATTGTGATTGTATGGCGTGACGGAATTAGAATAGTTACCAGAACCAAATGAAAAGAAAGGAAAACTATGTCGCCTCCAAGAGAAATACCTGCCACTGGGAGCAAACATTATTTAACCTCTTCTAATAGTTGGTGCTTAGCATTCCAGCTGGTTCCAGCATTTGCTCAGCGTTCACCACCCATCGCGATACATCTGAACACAGATTATGATCTACGCCCACAAAAAAAAATGCTCGTGCAAGTCAACGGAGACGCATGAACCCTTGTAAGACGGAATACAGCTTAGTGTAACAACCTGCAACACTTTCAGATCGGTCGCGCTCCGTTTCATCCCAATCCTCCGTGGACCGTGATGGCTCGAGAGACGTAGCTGGATGTAGCACTGCCTCAAGAGCACCCGCTTTGGACAACAGCGGAGCCGACTGTAGTTGCACTGATCCAGAATCAGTCTGTGAAGCCTGAAACAGACCGGAGGAATAGAATCAGCGATGTGACTAATGCGATGCCTAAAGAAGTATAAACTCAAGAGCAACTTACTCTCGCACTTACTTCGGTGTCGATCCGTTTCATAAGTTCCTTTACTTGATGCTCTGCTGTTTGACGGGCTAACTCGGAATGCAGCTTTTCTTCAGTGAGTGCAACTAGCCTACAATTGCCAAAAATTACGAAAATGAAAACAATGTATATAATCGCCGCCCATCTCTGGGAACTACCAAAAACCGAGTCATGTGAACATTTTTTTATATACAAGAACGGATCTCGAGTTAGCCTTCTATGTAACTTGGTAGTCGGATTTCTATTTGAAAGAGGGGTTCGCGATGCGGTAACCTTTTTATCATCCAGCAACCCACAAGCTGCATGGTCACCTACCTGTCCTCCGTCTCAAGCAGCTGTTCCTTGAGCTCTCTATTTTGAGCAACAGCACGTGATACAGTAGCTTTCTCATTCTGCAGCTGTTCAGACAGTGACAGTAGATCCTGAGTTTAGAATTAAAAATAATTCGTGGTACCGTCTCGGTTATTAAAGAGTAACCTGACCTTGAAGGCAAAAACCATACGAATGTAAACAATAAAGACCACTAACCGAGCCACTCGCTCGTGTTTCAGCTGAGCGCTCTTCTAGCAGACGCAAACGCATCTGGAGTTCGCTGATTGTTTGCTCGCGTTCGAAGATCAGTTGGTCCTAAAAAAGGTAGTGTTGAAAGGACGATACCGACAAAAGACTCATAAATTACCTTGTTTCTCAGCATAGAATCAACCACCCTTCCTTCTTCATCGAACTTCTGCTGCCACTCAGCATCTGCGCGCCTTTTCGCCTCGTTGACTTTGTACATAAGATCTTCTTCAGTGAAGGCTATAGCACTCTCTTGTAGTCCCATGTTCATAGGTAGAGCAACGGACTTGTTTTTACTTTGTTCCTATAAACTACATCAGTGAAAACGAGTTAAAATTTGCCCAATCCACAGGGAAAAAGTACTGATGACTGAATGCCGCACCTTTTGCAGAACAGATACGTCGTTTTCCAATTCCTTAACTCGTAACAAAGCCGCATCTCGTTCAGATGCTGCTTCTGCAAGCTGAAACATAGACGCACTTATCTATGAAAGAGGCCTCGCAGATAAAGGTGGACAGAAGAGCAACAGCGTACCTCGTTTGCTATTTTATCGCGTGTATTTACAAACTCCAAACGACAAATTTCATAATGCCGGCTGAGTTCTTGACTATTATGGTGCATTTGATCTCGTTCGTTAGTAAGAAGTCCGACTTGTGCTTGAAGAGCGTCGATTCGATCTTAATCATACTACTTACTGACAATTTGAATATTCCACATAGCTCAAACGTCACAGGATCTCTTCGTTCCTCCCTTCGTTCCAATCCGGAAAATTCTATTAGACTTTAGTGAAATTTTTTTAGAGGTTGCAAATCATTTATTTCATTATCTTTCAATGCAGCCGCATTCTAATGAGTTGAGACTGCTAGTGGGAAAAATTTAACAGATTCGTGGCAGAAGTTTGCATGACCTTCTATCGAATAATCTGCTCGTTTTTTCGTGCGCTGCGAACTTCATGTGCGCCATCTCTGGATACATTGCGCCCACAGTTCTCTTTTTCAGAAAGACCGATCGAAGTTCATCCTCCGCTAAACAATCGTTAAAAGCGCTAAAAAGCGATTTTAATAGTGACATGATGACCTAGTCACAACATTAGCAATGTCCACGGAAACACCCCGATTTGGCTAACTAGGAACGCTTTCTAATCGGGGCGACGGATTCCCTATTATACAAAGACGACCCCCCCGCACAACCCACAAAGAATGTTTTGTGCTCTGTAAATGCTACCTCAACTGCAAAGAGAAATACCAGCTGACATCAAAATTATTAATCTCACCATGTAGGGCTTTGATGGTGTTCTCGTCGCTCATGTTGTTCATTATTCCATGCGGGCCCAGTTGCTTCAAATAAATTTCCTTCATATGGAGTTCCTTCCTCACTTGTTTCAGCTCCGAGTCCAACACTTCTTTCTCGCGGGCAATGACTTTGAGACGAGCCTAAAACACCGAGCCTTAATAAAAGTATTACAGAGGAGTAGGGATGATGTTATCAAAGTAGAAAATTACCTGCGCCTCACTCCTTTCATGCTGGACAGCCAGAAGTTGTGCTTGGGCATTGGCTTCACTCCTTCTGAGACCATCGAGTTCTACGCTGCGGGCAGACAGAAGATGCTCACACTCCGTCCACAACGGTTCTGCAGTTTTTCGACTCGTCACTCCGAAGAACTCATCTCTTGCGGAATAGCTAATGTAAAACAATCACAAAGCATTGCTCATCAAGAACACCTTAAAGCACCAGTTAGAAAGCCCATCGATTCCAGATCTTACCTTTCACATTCAAAAATTTTTTCTTCTGCTCAGATCACATTTTACATTACGTGTCATTCTGACTGCACCGAAGTTTTTTCCTCAACAAGCACTGCAAGCGCCTGAAGAACAAAGACTGAGAGACAGTATATCGAGTTGAGCAAAGAAGCCATAAGTGGCCCAAAATACCACTAGCTTGGTCAGCATCTCACCGATTGAAGTTGCTGAATTTGCCTATCGGCATCGGAATGAACTGCACTCAGCTGGAAGAACTGCGGTACCTGGCGTAATCATACACTGAATATACATAATGTGCTGAATACCGTAAATCATCAGTGAGTTACAAGGGAAGGGATTAGCGAATGGCCGTCAATATGAGTATAGTACCATGTGATGCGTCTCAGACGCTGATTCCAAATCTGCCTTCCAAATCTGCTAAACGACTCTCCGAACGGAGTTATGAAGCGTAATAGCTCAGTGGTGATGGTCCGGGGTGGCAGGTAAAAGCTCGTAGGATCGGTTCCTTTGCAAGTTTGTTGCTTTGCTTTTGTCCGCAACACTTCTAGAGACAAAGCAAAGCAACCAAATTTGCAAAGGAACCGATCCTACGAGCTTTTACCTGCCACCCAGACCCTCACCACTGAGCTATTACGCTTCATAACTCGCTCGGAGAGCGTTAGGCATATTGAATGCAATTTGTAAATCATCGTCGAGCAACATCAGATAGTTACATCTCATTGAACGCTCACATCGACTACCTCCTTCGCTTGTTAGAAGCAATACCACCGGACTTGAACACAACATCGCGCAGGCCTAGCGCACTTTACCATTTGTTCGATTGCGCGGAACTTTGTTCATAAGCGCCACCGCAGCATCACGTTCATGTTGCAGTTGGGTTCGATCTAAGTTTACAGGAAGTTGCTGAAAATACATACCAAAACGTTTATGGTCTTGAAATTTCATAATAACAACTTGAGTTTACTTCGAATGATGTATTTTAGCAATTGTGTAGTTACTTGTTCGAATTGGTACAAACCAGTAAAGCAACTAACTTGCTCAGGAATGTTGTAGGAGGAGACAGCAGTGTTATGGTGGCCATTAGTGCTTGGACGCTGCAGTACCGGAGAGCTGTTGTTGCTCGCACCAGTATCATTCATCACATTTTTGAGAGGATTATTTGAGGCCGACAATGCAGGAGAAGAATTCGTGACGGAATCCTCTGTGACACTTATCACATAGGGCTGCTGAAGAGCAAAAAGATGGTGCAAAAACTAAGGTATAATTATATCTGAATATGATACCGAAGCCAAACGCAACTATGGAAAAAGAATGAACTTGAAGAGTACCTGCTGATAAAGCTGTTCGGAGGCAACACCATCCATCATACCAGGTGAAAACATGCAAGTTTCGTTGTTGTGAGCTAAATAACAAACGTGAAACACAGCAAAGACCGTCATTCGCCCCCTCCCCCTAAGGAAGTATAAGACATGGCTCCAGATACTGATAATAGTCCAAAATTAATTTTTTGTCGCCCCTAACGTGCTAGAGCAAAACCGTCTTATTGAAGAAAGCGTGGCCTAACAATGGGCCACACTTTGATCCATAGAAGTTCGTTTTTTTTTTCGATATATAAGGGACTATTTATGATCCATCACTGTTCATACACATAGTCGGATTCACAAAACAACACATTCACCACCAATAATGAAATTATGTAAGGGAAAATGACTAGTGATGGGAGCATATAAAAATAGACACACGGCGAGTACCATGGATACATTGAGCTCCTCGATATGAACCATTTCCTTCAAAAATATGAACGCGCTTCATTCCGTGTTAGAATTTCCAAAGCAAAAGCAGGGTTTATTAAGAATGAAGTGAATTCTGTATCAACTGAACTTTCCTTATCGTTAGGGTACAAATCGATAAGGAGAAGAATCCATAGCAAGTGAAAACTTCGCGCTACAATGTAGTCAGAGAAACGAAAAGTTCGAAAATTTGAGAAAAAACACTTGTTCAGGCATACCGTTGTGTGAATGGTTGCTGTTCACAGATAAGCGGCCATTGTTCGTGTTATGTTCAGCAGTTGACGCCAC
>MU879100.1:0-13341 GCA_036418205.1 Ostertagia ostertagi
ATCTGCATTCAGTTCCAGCCGTCATATCGCTATCATGTTCTTTTATTAGCTTTCATAATAATGATTGCTAGCCTAGGTCTGTTGTTGTGTTTGCATGTTCGTTGTGCCTGTTCTTAGCAATACATAGTGTTTCCCGATCTGTTCAGAAAATGCATACATGCGCAAGGTACAGAAGCTTCTCTTCTGCTTCTTATTTAAAGTTAATGGTGCTGACATGAGTTGCTTGTCCTATACTCGACCCAGTTCTAACGCAGCCCCTATACGACTTACTCTAGCCTCAACCTGACTTCGATTAACCCTGACGGTACACCGACATTAAGAGCTAGATTACGATTACACCAAGAGCAGCCCCTTTGAGGTCCAAATCCAAACCAAAAGGCCGCCCCAATCGCGCTGTTTTCCTCGACCAGCTCGTTTTAATTGCTTGTTATTGCTTCCGGACGCAGCACGCAGTGTGTGTTTCAAGCGTGCACTTCGAGGCTGACGAATTTGTATATCTCTGACAAGTTATACTAATTTAATGGTACCTTCACGAATTCATACTTAACCCGATAGCAAAAGCGCCTTGACCATGTAGTAATTGACGCGTTGATCATTGAACTTCGATGTAGGGTGGGTGTCAGGTTTTGCAAGTTCACGGATTCGCCAGCGATTAGGGGTTTCACTGGCGATTCGGCAGGACGAGTGGTGCACCAGCGAATTCAGAGGCTGAAATTCACTGGTGCATCGTCCTAAGCTCTGGCGAACACCCACCCTAACAAATTTGTGAATTCGCAGTCTGACACCGGCCTAACCAGTCTGCCCCACACGCGTGGAAGGTTTAGTTGAGGTTGTTAAACCTGAAAAACTGAACAAGAGGTTCAGCAGAGAACGCATTTATTTCTTCTAGGAAGGAAATGGCTTTAAAAATCAATGTCAATTAATTACCTTCGAGGCTACCCAGTCACCCATGACTGGCCAAGCCCCTTCAGGAAGAGGGACCATAAAGTTCTAGTTCGAGTAAGAATGGATTAACATAGAGCAATCTCTGTCACCGTAGGAATCGAGTAAATTGCCATCTTCAGGATATCATACAGTAACAAAATTGCTTTATTTCATTAATTAGGTACTCAAAAAAAACAGAAAAAAAAAGAGATCTACAAATTTTGATTTCTATACATTCGACTTAGTCTCTGTAATGCTTCCTTCATGGAATGAGAACACAAAAGAATTGAATTCTAACTTCTCCTACAGAAAAAGAATACTCGGGAACTGTTCTCAAGGAAAAAACTTCTAAGTTCTAATGAGAAAGAATAGTAGATAAAAATGGATCCATTACAGCTTTGGAGGAGCAAAAAAATAAATGTAAGAAACAGGCTATTAAGCAGAGCGCGATAGTTCTGCTGGGCTCTAGCCAAATGGTATAATACATATTATAAATGTATTAACATGGGAGGGTTATCTGAATCTTGAAGTAAGAATCTATACAATATAGAGTGCACCTTGGAATGACCAGATTCATAAACGTTACAACGATATCACGAGTTGCATTTCACTCCCGGAAAAACCTTGTATTTCTGGGGTATCGATAATTTTTTTGTGGTATTGATCATTTTTTATCAGAGTATCTCTTCTTTTCGTCACCAGAATAGAACAGTGATGCTTTTACTTAGAACCAAAGCAACCGGGGTATTGGATTATACCATGTGTGTAGAAAGCAGGCCTTCATAATCAAAGTTACGTTTCTTGAAGTAGTTTTATAAACGTCTTAGGAGTCCTTTATAGATATCGTTGTTTCTCTTCCAGAGATTACGGTAGGATAGCCTGATCCCAAAGTGTGCCTTTTTGTATTTGCCAACACACGGGTGTCAACAACTAATTATAGGCGTCCACATGTCCACAAGGTGGACTACGGTGACTGGACTGATGCCCACTGTATACATACAAGGATTGCTCAGTAGAAATCGTGCAGGCAGACATTAAAAAATAAACCATGACTAAAGAGTCGTAAATTTCTGAACAAAGAGTGCAGCAGGAAAACATCTGAATTTGCCAGCAATCGCATCCATTGACCTTTTCATGGACTGGAATCACCAGCATAGTCTTCTCTTTCTGAAATGTCAAGTCAGAGAAACATTGGAATTTCTTCATTTTGCTTGGATGGGTGGGCAGAAGCGGCGCATAGCAAGTGCGATAGCCAACAAAGCGTGTGGTCTCTGATCGAATACCGGCTTTCGCTTCGCATAGACCACCCAAGCCTTCCATTTATTCAGGGTCACAGTTGGTACCAGGATCGCCGATGGGGATAAAACCACTGACTTACACATCGGATAACACCCGAAAGTCATTTCATGGGCCAATCCGTTCAAGTACTACGACGATTATGAATGGAAATATTCAGTAGGCGTGACACATCATAAACAGGGATTGATCAACCCCGGAAGCCAAATCCAATTTGCATAAATAAAAGCGAGATGGTTGAATATGATGGAATTTTGCCGGATCAACACGCACCTGTGCTGCTTTTTGTGACAGGCTGTTGTCATATGAGGAACGAACAACGGGAGCAGGTATCAGCAGTGGAGAGCAGACGGCTTTTCAGAAGCATACCCCGATATGAAACCGGTACGATTATTCCGCAAAATGAAAGTATAGGTGCTAAATGGACGATAGAGTTAGAGGCCCCTCCAAGCCGGCAAGGATTTGAAGAGATAAGAAGACGAGTCAGTAAGATAAGTCCGAGCGCCGAGAAGAGGAAAATACCGTAAATGAGAAAGCGTGGATGGCCAGATGAAATGAAAGGACATGGCTTTCGAGGTCGATTTCTGTGCTGAATCCCTGGTGCTAGATGCCCCTTGTGCATGCTCAAGCGTTAGCGCCTCTGGTTGGCAATTTCGTACAGCGAAGTCAGTACATCCTGTGCGCTTGCGGACCGCTCTCCCTTCTCCACTCTGGTGATTCACTTCAATGGCACAACCGTGGGGTGTGCCTTTGAATAATTTGTTGTTTCAAGCGGATTTACATACAGCATCTAATAGGTGCAATCAAATTTACCCATATAAGAAACCCACCTCCATTACTCAAACTGCCATAATCGCTACTGGTAGCATCTAGAACATCCTGGTTATGGAGAAGCTCAGTAACGTGTCGCTAAAATCTTACAAAGATGATTATATATGGTAGCGAGTAATGTTCCATCACACATTCCGCTAGAAATTGAGTGCACAATAGTTATCTTAGGCAAACCATATAAAGCAAAAGATCGAGGTCAGAGAAAACCGCCAGATTGAAAATCACAAATGTGAGGTCCGAGCCAGCGGCTTGATAACGGAGAGTTGGCCAATTGACTTACACAATGAAAGAAGCATAGGAAAAACCGATCGCACGGAAGCCGCACCGAAAATCTCCCTCGAAAAAATGGAGGCGGGTGTGCCCCCCGCGCTCACCTCCCCCACCCCACCCCCCCCCCCCCCCCCCCCCCCCCCCCCCCCCCCCCCCCCCCCCCCCCCCCCCCCCCCCCCCCCCCCCCCCCCCCCCCCCCCCCCCCCCCCCCCCCCCCCCCCCCCCCCCCCCCCCCCCCCCCCCCCCCCCCCCCCCCCCCCCCCCCCCCCCCCCCCCCCCCCCCCCCCCCCCCCCCCCCCCCCCCCCCCCCCCCCCCCCCCCCCCCCCCCCCCCCCCCCCCCCCCCCCCCCCCCCCCCCCCCCCCCCCCCCCCCCCCCCCCCCCCCCCCCCCCCCCCCCCCCCCCCCCCCCCCCCCCCCCCCCCCCCCCCCGCTTTCTTTGTAGAATATAGCGGACGCCACGCGCGGTGCCCCCCGGCCTAAGCCCCGGCACCCCCCGCCGGCGACTAGCCTCCCCGCCCTCCTCGGGCCCCCCCCCACCCCCCGCGGTGCCACCCACCCACCGCCCGTAATCCAGCTCGCGTCATGGAGATGTTTAACTCGTCGAAAATGCCTAAGGATTAGTCACGCACATGCACCTTTACCCTAAGACGCCTAGCGCACTGTCGCGCTTTTCGAGCTGCGACAGGCACGGCGAATCTGTGCTATTCTCAGGCTATTCTAATCCCATGCTCTAAACAAATTCTTCAAAACGGCATCTGATGGGGGTGTTGCTTTGACGTACGGAGAATTGTGACAAGCCCATTCCAAAAATTTCTCTGAATTGAGGTGGATATGTGTCCCACTGGTAGGTGCGGGCTAAACTATGGGTGAATGGGATGTGGAATGGCGCGAATAAGCTCAGTGTTAGAAGTATACGGCGAGTTTCCACTGATTCCTCACCAACCTGTCCATTACCGAAGCCGCAGTGCAACGAGTCGTTATGACTTCGGTATCAGTTTTGCATTGGGAACTTAAATTATAAATTACGGAGGCCACTTAAAATTGCAGAAGTGATTTATTGGGCCATTGTCACTCTACTCTCAAACTCACCTCTTCATTTTTCTTTGGAATAACGCCATGTTGACTGAAAAGGCCACGCCAAATAACTTCATCGACAACACTTTTCGAGGAAAAATCATCTCTCGCCGGATCTGAGGTTTCTGGTGAAGCTTCCCCTGATGAGGCACAATTGGAAACGCTCTTCCCGTCATACAAGCTGTCAGCACAGCATAGGAATCTGAAAATGCTTCATATGTGTATTTTCATAAAATCGAGACATTAAGAAGAAATGGAATGCAATAAAACAGTCAAGCAAGTAAAGTCACAAACTTCTCATCAAATCCGACGCAAGATATGGGAACGTGGGTACCGCTTTCTTGCAACGAGAAGTCTGAACAGAAAACCTATCAAATGGGTTTCACTAAAACGGCTGTCAACTCCAACAGAAGCACAGAAGTCTTCAATTTTTGAAGTTTTTGCTTATGGAAAAACCACAAAATCAAATGCGAAAATCATCTGTCCGTGGACTGACAAAAGTACGCGAGGAGAAGTTTATCACTAGCCTCCTGTTTCTTCGATGTGCCCGATCTCTCACATGTCTGGACGCTTGAAGAATCATCTTTAGTTGAAGCTTTCCCTCTCCTCGTCTCGGTATTTGACGATATCCCGCGAGACTGTAGCAGTAGGGAGAAAAGACTACTTCTCTTCACTAACAGCGCAAGATGTAAATTCGGGGGAGTCTCCTTTACAATATATGGTCCATGGGCTGAAAATCTGATTCGAATTGGGGGGACTTTTCGCTGAATTTGAGCCATTTCTGTTTGGCCATTATCGAACTTCTCGGTTGTACAAGGATCAAGTGCATCGGCCTGGCCACTTTCCTCTGCGCTGTTGATTTCCACCTGACTGTCAGCAAGTCCATCTCTTTCAAAGGCGTTCTTTTTACTTTCGTCAGACAACTTATTAGCATCATGATCGCTTCGAGCCTTCGTCGTTGCTCGTCCTTTTGCCGCAACCTAAATTATATGTCACGTGAGAGCCACTACCACAACTAGAATCATTTACTAGTTCTTGAAAATTTTGGCCTATTTACGACCGGTTCCCACCTGCTTTCTCCTCTTGCTTTGCTTCATAGCAACGGTTTGAGTTTCGAGTTCTCCACCGTGTGGCTCAGGTTGCTCCGATGGATCGCGCAAAACGCTCGATGATCCTAAATAAGAAAACGATGAAGTGCTAAATGATTGGTGATAACTTGTCAATTTAGCAGAAGTGAGGATAGTCGGTTAAGATATTAACAAACGTGTGGAGCTAAGTGACTTACATCGAAAAATGAAGAAAAAAGTGTATTCTACCTGGATTGACGATAGTATCGCATATTTTCTTGACTTTTCTGCTTGCACCGGAGTGGTATCGATTCTTGGGTATTTTCGAATGAGGATGAATCGCAGAAGGAGAATACGGCGTTGTGCGCTATTTGAAACGGAGATAAAGAAACCCTTGGTACGGATTTATTAAGTAATAGGTCATACCTTGACGTTGTTTCGTAGTTGTGTGTTAGATCGGGAAGTAGCAGGTCTAACGAATCCCAACGAATAAGCAGTAGCTTCTGAGAAATCTGGCAATGGTTTCCTTAAGAGCATAGCTTCAAAATATGATTATTTTGGCTGCCGCCCCAGTTTGTTAGGGAATCAAGTGGGCACTCTTTATATATTACTATGAAATCAAAAAATTCAAACACCGATACAAAATCGAAAGCCAGAATCTTACAAGCCTGATGTCGCATGGTCACTCGTTAAGTCGCTTTCGTCTTTCAGTGCACCAATTTCTGTGGTAGGTAAGTGGATGCTGATAGGACCACTAGACTTCACGATTTCAACCGGGAACAAAGGCGCCTAAAAAGTTCCGACTACCATATTAACAGGGAGCGTATTGAGTTACTAAAGAAATGCTTTCTAAAGAGCGCATAGCCACGAATTGACCAGCTTCTTTACCCACGCACTCTCTTATTATTCCGAATATTAGACACTGAAGCCCGCGTATTCACGGAGAGGTCCTCGAAAAGGTGTCAATATATGTAGGTTGTTGGAAGGAGTTAATTAAAAAGGAGTAGAATAAACAAAAAGCTAGCTCAGCCTCAGAGGTAGATGCGGAGGCAAGGTTCAAGGCTCGGGAGCGGGGAGAGCAATAGGTCTATACCATTGCATGAAATAAGGTGTACACCGTTGCATTTGTATTGAGATGTTTAGCTAAGAACTGCCTTCCATATCTGCTATACGATCCTTTAAGATTATTTCTAAATCAGATAAGCTTTATAAAGTGTAGGGATTGTTTAGGCTTACGAACGAGAAGCCATGTTGATAGAAAGACTTTTGATAACACTACTTCTTCAAGGCTTGCCTACTTATGCCCGGATGAAGAATTTATGAACAGTTTAGGGTATTTTCGATAAGGATAGCATGCAAAATAGTGCGAGGGAAAACATCCATAATTCCATTCACATCTCCACCTGGGCCTTTGTCAGACTTTGCTATGCGTACGATGCGCCAGCGTTCACGGTGTATCCCCGATTCAAGAATGGGGAGAGAGCCTAGAATCCCCCTTATCGCACGTTGACTCTCACCACGTTCTCCTAGCTCTCATGCCCTCGCGGCCCTTGAAAAATTGTGAGAGTCACCCTCAAATCGCTGGTGCATTGCTCGTGTACTACGATTCGCTGATTCGCAACGTCCAACGTCGCTCCAAGAATGGAAAGCGGTTTGAGCTCACCGCCTCAACACAAACGATGAAGAACGCCCTATCGCAAACGATCAGACCGACTTTTTGGCCTTCCCTAGTCAGATTGAAATAGTGAAGCTAACATCGAAGATTTCAGTTCAGTTTTGCTCCTGATTCACAAATGAAAAAAAAAAATGAAAATTTGAAAATTGAAAAAAAATGGAAATATCTTGGTACAGGCACCGTCAAAACCATTTCTCGTAATGTGGATTCATGCCCGTGGGCAGGAGATCCCGCTCAATTTGTTTTGACCCCGTCACGCGCCTAGAAATACATTCGCTCCTACTCCATTACGAACTAATGACTCACATGAGAACGTGCTATAAAAGAAGATTTCACTATGGTAAGGGAGGGCGGGGGGAGTCGCAACCGGCTTACTTCAACTTTTTTTTGAAGCAAAGCTACTCATGTGTATCGCAGCTATCGCTACTAGATGAGATTAATCCTGTGGAAATTTCGTTGACCTAGAAAGGATTCATCCGCGATTCTATCATGGGATTATAAGTGCGTTGCGGCACCTCCTGCCAATGGACTAATTCGGCAGAGTTAAAAATTGGAAGACAGGCGACTCATTTTCTGGATGTGATAGACCGTAACAGAGCAGGTTCCGGTCTCGAAAAACCTTAAAATTATGCGCTGCATCTTTTTGTGTAGGTGCCTTGTCTCTCGCTTTGCATTGTAACCATCGGCTTTTTTAGAATCAGAAGCTATGTCATTGTTAACTTTTTTCACCCGCATTACCACATCACCTCTCGGCCCGAACTTGATGTTTGTGGCCGGTAATATTGTTAGCGAGCTCCGAAAATTCTGATTACCTTCCAGCTAAAATCTCCAAGGTGCCCCCATCTGTCACGAACTTCAAATTATGTAGATACCAAATAAACAAACGCTGGTAAAAACACTAGTCATGGGTAATGCTTCTGCGAACTACCTTCTGTAAAAGCCACACCAAGCCAGTCTTGCGATAAGTTTACTTCACTAGATAATCTAGTACATGCGGTGAATAGTATTGACGTTTAGTGGGCTACCATTAAAGGGAAGATTCTTTGTGCATAGCTTGGGCTCAACACGTATGCCCCTATACCAGAAAAGCTCGTCGACTTCCCGAAAGATGGTCGTATATACATGTTTTTGCAGCAATAGTAGTAGTCATGGGGTTGATTGCTTGGTCCACAGTTACTTCAAGTTCAGCGATAATCAAACGAACGACCCCCAATCTTTCACCATACAGTCAGTTCAAAGAACTGCACTAAGTTGGTGTCACAATTTTCCGCAATCTTCAGCTACCTAGGAAGGTAAAAATAGAAAGGGATAATGATATGGAAAAATAAGAAGTTTGACAAAGAACTTCAACTTGAAAAAAAGTAATGCGCAAGGAAAGTCTCACCTTCTCAAATTCTGCCATCGGTCGAACTTGCCTCATATACTCATAGAGTTCACGTTCGCTAATTTTCATCACCGCGAATGCTGTGCTAACATCACTGACCAATGGCTTCCCGTGCCCAGCTGGAATAGTCACTAAAAGTTTGAGAGCCCCATGCATACTGCATGAAGGGTTTGGATTTTTCTTTAATACAGTCAAAATAAGCACTAGAGCCATCCACCTCATCACCATACAAACGTAAAAAGAGCAAAAGAAGGTAAAAGTTGTGAAAGTCATTAATTGGAATAGGACACATAAAAATATTAGGCTGATCGTGAGCCCGTCCAAAACGTCTACATTCGACACAAATTTTCGAAATTTTGTAGCTTTCCTTACATCTAAGATTATTCTATGATTAACGCAGCTGCCCACAACAGTCTACCGGCGAGCGAACTAATACCCTTCTCAGCTTTGTGCAATCCTCGATGCGAACAGTGATTGGAGGTTGTGTTCTTATCAGCGTGGTCTCATTCATAAAAAGTGATCAGAGGCTCGAACAAGTGGTAATTGCTTCCTGAGCCTGGTGTCAGAGTCCGCGATCCGTCGCAGGTTTCGCTGATTTTCGCGATCTTGCGCGAAACCTGCGACGGATCGCAAAAATTGCAAGTGCCCCATTTGAACGTTTGAGCAGTCGTCATCAGCCATCACTATCAAGCAGAAGTGGCGGCAGGATTGGAGAACACCTTGCAGTATTGATCGGGCACTTGTGATTTCCGTGACCCGTCGCGTGAATCGCGCAAATCGCGCAAATCGCGTGAATCGCGCAAATCGCGAAAATCAGCGAAACCTGCGACGGATCGCGGACTCTGACACCAGCCTAAGAATCATCGCAATATATCGGCCAGAGGAGAACCAGGGAGCTAAGCTTCTGCATAGTCTTCTGAATTTGGTTCCCGACATGTGGTCGAGAATTTTCATCCAGTGCAATACTTTCATCTACAAGAAGGTGCAACATTGCGAGATATGCAACAAGCCTACACAGCTGCAAACAGTAGATGTCCACACTAGCGGTAGTTTCATCGTCTAAAGTCATAGTGAGGGACTGTAAGTAACGGAGAGGAACCGTCTTCGAAGCCTTCTACTTTCCATAAGATCTCCGCAGCCTCATAGCACAAAGCTACCATGAAAAGGTTGCCTTTTGAAATTGTCTAAGTGTTTGAAATTCTATCAGAGTCATACTTTCTGCGTCTAATCAGAAGAATCAGAAAAGCAGAATCAATCAGAACCGTCTAATCGATTAAAAAAAATGATTCCTGCGATCTTCTTTTGGGAACAGTAACTGAGTTTTTTTTTGATGAGAAAGAAAGGAGAACAAACAACGTTCTAAGGTGCACTTTTGAGTACTGAATTATCAATGAATCTACCAAGGAAATGAATACATAATAAGAAAAATTACGAACGAAAACTAAGCATCATGTGAAGTGAGAGCATTTCATTGGTGGAGTTGAGTGCAACCAAAATAATGAGGGAAAGGTTGACCACAACTCTACTCTCCATATAACACTTACCATGTTCTGCACATAGCTGCACCCAGTTGGCAACTTTCTTGAGGTAAAGAGTGGTGATATCCGTCAAAGCATCTACACAAACCATACTTGACTGAGTGAAACCTAGCTGAAGAAGGTTTCGCGCAGTAGCAGCCCTTATCTGTAAACTGCTGAGAATTATGTATATGTATTCTAAGTTAATGAAGGTATTTCTATGTTTAATTAATTGGCATGGATGCTTCGATTTTTTTTCAACTGAAAGGAGCTTTACCCCTGTAATCTGTTCCACAAATTGAGACCACTTTGTCTTTATATTATCAGGAGTTTCAATCCTTCGATCGCAGAAGCTCTAACCAATAATTGCTTACTACGATACCATATGGTGCTGAAGACAAAATGCCTCACGTCGAGGACCGTGTGGTACGAGGTTGTGCCACACTCACACTGTGAATACGCGTTTTGCAGTCATTTGGCGTTTTTTCCGAGACGACCCATATTCATCATCGAATCCAAACACAATGCGTTCATTAACGGCAGTGGAACCACTGAAGGGATGACGGACCGTGTGGTACGAGGTTGTGCCACACTCACACTGTGAATACGCGTTTTGCAGTCATTTGGCGTTTTTTCCGAGACGACCCATATTCATCATCGAATCCAAACACAATGCGTTCATTAACGGCAGTGGAACCACTGAAGGGATGACGTGCTATACAAGTAGGGCGGGCGCGCCGAGCTTTTCACGCATGTCAAGTGACTGCCCTCACCCCCCAACCCCCCCAGATTGGCTTCACTCCCCCTGGCTGACGAATTCCCCGATTCTCGTGACAGTGATGTAGCGGGCAACAGTACCACTTACAAACATTTCTGTTCAAAAAATGCGCGCCCACCCTACTTGGTATTGCAGCCGTCTAACGAACTAGACTAATGATGAGAAAATAGGCCCCAATTTCGAACCTTGCGCCAAAACGCAAAACTGAGCTGCGAGTCAATGAAGATAGAAAAAGTAGATCAAAAAACATCACACTCACTGTCTTCCATGCATACCTGCACGCTGATATATTCAGAGGTTGCGTCCATGACGATGCTGTGGGCTTATTAACCAAGTAGCTTATATTATTGAGCGCAGTCTAAACATCTTAAGTAGCATATGAAACACAGTACTGAAGTCACGGCTTCATGAGCACATTTATGGTCGGTCTCAATCGATTATCGATCGTTACGATTGTAGAGATAGTAACGAAGCCGCGTCGCATGGTGGGCGATGCGGTGGTGCGATGCATTAACACATTGTAGCCTACGTGCATCGCCGGGTATGCACGTCGAAACTCCCACATCTGACATTTGTGCATCGCCCGGTATGCACATTGATTTCAAGCTCCCTTATATCTTTTTTCATTACTTCTGTGACTGTAGAAGTTCCACTAGTGCCTTGAATCCACTAAACACATGGCTGCTCTCCATCTTCAATTTCAAGATACTTTTGGAACTTCAATTTGCACAACCAGTGCCTCAGTTTAAACCCTCATGAACTGTTTAACAATGAACTCCAACGGCTACTAATTGCTGACTATATTTTCTGACGAGAAGCAGAGCAAAATCTAGTAGGCAGCGAATGAAAAAAAACGAGAAAATAGAACAAAGAATGAAAAAAGCAGTAGGTTGCCAGCCCAATGGGGAGGTTGCGGTTGGTCCTGTGGCGAAATACATGGGTCTTGTAGCGAGATATATGGGTCCTGTAGAGAAATTCCACAAAATGTCCCGAATGTGAGATTTGTGCATCGCCGGGTATGCACGCAGGTAATGCAGCTATGTCACATGTGTGACATGCACCGAAATCAGTGCGGACGTCAATGTGTTACTGCAAATCCCACAACACGTGACTGCGTACTGCGGTATTTCGAAAGTCCGGCTGTTCGAGTGAGAAGTATTAGATGCGTGTCGGACGTGCGAGACATCCGATTGAAACTACCGTTAGGCCGCGTTTACAGTCCGCGACTTCGGAGATTAACACATTCACGACGACGCCCCTTTTCCACTTTTCGGTCGCGTGGGACGGACGCGATTTTGTGGGCGCCGCCGCCTCACCACATAACCGCAGATTTTGTTTTGTAAATGAACAAAAACATGAATGTCACAAAATAATTTCTGCAATGTCCAATGCGTAAAGATTATCTAAACATATAACAGTAGGATTTTACGAAAAGAGAGCATTTATTCACTTTCCCCGTGAAGGAATTTAAAAGCATTTTACACTCGATTACGAGGTTTGCCCACCTATCTGTCCATTCCTAGCGCCTGGCAAGCGATTATCAGTTGGCAGCCCATATGGGCTGCCATCGTCCCAGGAGCGCATGTTGTTGGCAGCCCATATGGGCGGCCATCGGCGTGAATGTGTTAAGTAAGCTATAGGATATTGAGATAGTAGTAGGTCGGATATTGCGCTGAAAAGATACTGGAGAGCAGTAGATTAGGCGCCTTCGGGCGAATCGATCAATACGTATATAACCTTGTCAGCGCCCTATACTACTCTCATACTGTATTAATCTACTACTATCCTAATGCTGTTGTTCACTAGGACAGAAAGCGACTTTTTCGCGTTTCGCAGCGCGAAACATTTTCGCTGCGGGAACCTCAGGTCCACCGCTGATCATCAGTGGACCCGAGGTTCCCGCAGCGAAAAATGTTTCGCGCTGCGAAACGCGAAATTCGGTCTCAGGACATCTGTCAACCGTGAGCCTTGGCGGTTCAGCGTTTTGTAGTGATGTCTGGGAGCTCTCACAAGTGCACACTATCACAGCATCTCCTCTTTCTTTATCTTCTTCAAAAGGCTTAGTCCCAATAAGACACAAAGTGTGTGCTTTTCCAGCTACGCTCTCACCCTTTGGTTGACAGAAGCCTTGTAACCGGAAAAGTCACTTTCCGTCCTAGAACCACTATCCTGATTCCCGTCAATAAATATCATTCCAACTGTCACGTACATCCTAGTCTCCAGGGTTGCGAACTATATCTGGTTCATATCTCGAAGTCTGATTGGGCGTGTCACCGGAAATGACGTGGCAGCCACCGCACTTGATAGATGTCGTGTGGATAAAATACTCCGCCAGATATCAGCAAAGCGTGTTGGAAGCAGCTTATCCGCGCAACTTCTATCAAGTGCGGTGGCTGCCACGTCCGGATAAGCTGCTTCGAATACGCTTTGCTGATAACTGGCAGAGTCTTGTATCCACACGACTATCAAGTGCGGTGGCCATCACGTCCGGATAAGCTGCTTCGAATACGCTTTGCTGATAACT
>MU879200.1:0-19580 GCA_036418205.1 Ostertagia ostertagi
AAAATTGATTTTTTTCTGAGATTCTTTAATTAACTTTGGACAGCTTGATCAAGGAAAAAAAATTGCGTAGAAACGATCTATATATAATTAAGTGAAAGTGTAGGTCGAACTTACACTGAGCGCTAACGTTTGCTAGAAAGAGAGCCAGCAGTGCGACAACTGGAAACATTTCGAAAGTAATATGGCTGTTTCTCCACCTGCTTTATTGCCACGAACAGCAATTTCGTTTTTCAATATCATGTACGTAAGTTGAATTCGGTGTAGAGCTTTAATCTAAAATTTTGTTTACGTTCTTTCAACCTCATATTGCCCTTTTCCTATGGTTATTGTAATCAATGAAAATTGTATTAACAAGAGCCACGTCTTTTCATGCCAGCGAATCGCAAAAATTTGGGTGGGTGGCATCAAAACTTGTGGTCGTCACTAGAATTCGTTTTAGCCTTTCTATTTCTTTTATCTCATTACACATGGTCTTTGAAAGGTGAAGGGGAAGTGGAAATCCAATCCTCGCATGTCTCAATATCAAATTTTGGTCAAATTTCACCCAATCTGAGTATCCCCTCTGAGTTCCTTGATTTGCTAGTGATTTGTCTGAGCGAATAAGAACTTTTTGGTGAAGCATTTCTTGGAATTTGCATTTGCGTTTAGGCTTCAGGGGAATATCTGGCTAAAAAATGATGATGGAACACCCGATCAAAATTGTGGGTTTATGAAGTTGGGGATGCAGGATTGACTAAAAATCAAAAAAAAGAGGCAACGAAAACCGTCATTAAAGCCTAAACAAAAATTTCCTTCGAGAAAAGAAGGGGCGGGGCCAGACGAGTTGTACGAACTTGCCTGCTCCACGGCTCAAAACCCGCGCGTATTTGAATTAGCCGCTACGCCGTAATCCACGTTGCGTGTCATGTGGGTGTGCGCGACGTAATTCGCCCAAACGCCGACTTTGTGAGACCCTAGCGCCATTGCAGCGCACTTTCGAGCTGCGAAAAAGGCACATCTGCGCTAATCGTGGACCACCATCCCGCACTATTATTAGATTCTTCGACACGACTTCAGCTGGGGGTGTTACTGTGACGAAGATCAATGTTATTTCCCTTTGTCAACCTCTGGCGAAGGTACCAAACATTGCCAAAATCCATTCCTCCCGATTGCAATTTTCGGAACTTCCCGCCGGTGCAGATGCCACTGATGTCTTCATCTCTTCCTTTGCTACATGCACTCTCGTTTACAAGTCTGTTCTCACGTCCTGAAATTGCTGTGTATTGTACTGAATGCCTGACAATGTCCGTGAATTGCCCACCGCCTGAGAGAAGAAGATACATGAATGTAACTTCAGCACCAGGCTGCGGCTACCATTATCCGGGTGCCGCGTCAAATGAGATGCATTATCGGCGAGCGCACACAAGCAACATTGCACTTTACGAGAGAGGCATTCGCAATTCACAATGGTTTGTAGTGAGCATGTAGTCGACGTTTTGGAGAGTTCGTCACCTTTCATGGCGAAACTCGGGTTCGGGGCAGGGTGAATAACGGTCGAGGAAATCCTCGACAGGGGGTCGTATTTGCTCCGATGAGAGTTGGGAGGGGGTCGTAATCAAAAGGTTCATCAACGGACACAACGGTGCTGCTGCCACTTATTTGCTGTCATCATTAGTTTCACAAGTGTTGTAGTTAGCCTAATGCAAATAATATCTTACACTGTCTGGAATTAAAATTCAAATGGAAAGTGGTTGTTGGTTTGGTTCGTAGTGATCAGTATGGCATAGGAAGGCAACGCGTCCTGCAAAAGAATCGTAGGGAAAGGGCAGCGAGTATCTACTCTAGAATGATGCATGCTTCGAGAACTTAGTGGAGGAACAGCATCTTGGTAGAAAGTTCAAAACAGGCAGATTCGCAGCCTTCTTGGCATCATCAGATCCTGCAACCGCAAGCGTGTCATTCATCAGAACGGGTTGGAAAGGAAGCGATTTGAATAAAGGAATGATCAGACATCACTATGACCACAAGAGTTATCCTATAGTTATACTGGAAATTGTTTTGGTGTGCTTGAGCAAGTCGTCACTAGGACAAAACACCTTCCCAATGACTCCGAGTGGGTCAAAGCGATACAGGACGAATGGATCCGCGCCAGTCATCATCTTTCAATTTAATCCATTAAACTGTAGTGTTATAGGGTATTTTGAAGAGTTAAGAGAGTCCTATCCAGCGAGACGAGAAATAGCAGTTTCCCCAAATGCGTCGAAATTTCTTGACATTTCTCGAGCGAGATATTCTCGGCGAACAAGGAAGAGTTTCGAAGACAGGTGAGCACCCATCAATAAAGGTAAGCTTCATTATTAGCGCTTTCCTCCGATTTTTAAAGCATTGCCAATGAAGACAGCTACTGAATTCAAAGAGTGGGAACTCGCATGTAAATTTCAATTTCCTCGACAATTCCTCGACGTCTCCCACTCTCGAGAATAGGTGTGCTTAGAAAAACGCTCAGCACAATTTAGAAACTAGAAGTCTTGTGCATTCAAAAGCTGCCTTCACTTTCTTGAAATGGTTATCAATGAATTAAGTTACAGTCCTCTAACCTTGCGACAATGTGCCCGTGCCGGCGAACCCTTTATTTTCTTGGGATATTCATTTTGCCACCGCAGATGACTATCTTTTAACCCGAAAGAGTCGTCAAACTTGTATATGTCCTGTTCTGTTGAATTATATTTTCCACTTGAAATTTTTTAGAGGAAGTGGTTGTGCGCTGGGTAGACTTTGTCTTCAGTGATAAGGGTGTTCTTTCTTGATGTAGAAAGCTGCCTTTTTGTATGCTTTAGCTAGCACAATGATACAACAATTGGCAAAAAAGAGATTCGTGTTCAACCTCATTTGTGGATTCTACAGTGGAAAATTGAGAGTCGTTCGAGAGTTTCACCTTTGCGGGACGGGGAGATTTTTGCTTGGTTTGCAGCCATTAAGCATTTGTACGAGACAAATGATGTTTCAGCAGTTTCCGCATAGTGTTCTCATTGATTTGGTATGTACCCCGTATGGAAGCGTTTCAGCATTAGCACGCAATTTTTGGGAACACCCAAAACTCTGCCTGGTCCAGGGATTGTAGTTAGTAGAGCGGTACATTTGACGATCTTTCAACTGGTGCGCTCTAGCCAGCGCGCGCCGATCGCGGTGTAGATAGCGCGCGGTACACTGTAATGCGCGAGTATGTCACGGTGTAGGGAAGAGTCTTCCGTTACTTTCGGGATGGCAAAAAGGGGGTAAATGTTTTAAAGGGAAGAAGGAGACCTAATCTGAGCAGAATTGAATCTAGCATTTGGATCAAGCCGCATTTGCGTGGCAGCGGCGCTGCGTCCCTCTCGCACATCTGAAACTAGCATTTTTTGATATGAAACCGGATGTGCAGAGGACAAAAAGGGGTCGTATCAGAGTCCATGTTTTGGAGGGGGGTCGTAAAGAGGCGGTTATTAATAAGTACCGGTGCAGTTGAAAGTAATCCTAGGGTGCTATTTCGCTGCTGTGATTCAAGGAAACTTTCCCGAACGAGGGTATTATCATTCTTATAGACTCAAAAGTATAGAAGCCACGGGGTGGACGATTAGATGCCAGAAATTGATTAGGACTTGAGCAAGATGTGTGTGATGTAGGGCATACTATTCCTGATCAGAAGTGCACTTAAGTGTCCTTCCTCCCTTCCCGTTGACTCATTTTCTACCATATGGAACTCTCCTCATCGCACAACTCACCCACTCACCTCACGATGGTTACACGATCCTATCTTAACACATGACGACAGCGCGCAGCTACTATGTACACTGCCATATGCGGCTACGTAAGACATTGTGGCAGCTATGTGTGCCACACCCATCCTTTTCGATGTTTTCACAAATGCGCAACTTCACCATGTTTTTTGTGTTCGTTCGATAGGCAATAGTAAGCATGATCAAAAACCGCGTGGCTCACATAATGAACAAATTTTCTCTAGCTTAGCAGAGGTTCGCAGTCCTTACAGAAATGCTGCTTAGTTCTTTCCTCGTCTTTCTCAATGACGAAAAAATTTAGGGCGGAAGTGGTGTAGTGGCAAGTGGCACGCTTACCACGCGAGCGGTCCGGGGATCAAATCCTGGGTCGTGAGTCGCCCGGGCCAACCAAGCCTTCCATCCCTCCGGGGTCGGTTAATTGGTACCAGACTTGTCTGGGAGGATAAAAACACTGACTTGTACATCGGCTGGCCCCCGCAAGTCATTGTATAGGCCACATCGCATTCAAACGCCACTACGAATGTACAAATGGAAGTAGAATGCGTGCCGCATCCCAAAAAGGGATTGATCAACGGCAAATGCTTTATCCTTTATTTATAGTGGATTCCTCCCTGTATTTAATTTCACACGGACCCTTTCCGGATCCTCTTGACTCTCCCAGAATTGAATTCTTAAGTTATCAGTAAGTGGTTCTTAAGTGGATGAAGCGCACCTACACTGGACCCACTCTGGGATGCGCCGTGTGCTTCACATCCCTTCAGATTCGAGGACTCACTTGAAAGATAAAATATCCCTTGGAAAACGTGCGAATTTCGGATTCTTTAACTTGTGTGGTGATAAAACACTGAAGTAACTAAGAATTACTACACGGACACCCCTCAACTAGTCCCGATGGTCCCGAAACGACCGCAAATGTCTGCGCAGCCAATCACGCACTCTTCACGACAGAAGTGGGCGGCCGTACCGAGGCTCGGTGGATCCGCCCACTTCGACGGCGTTAGACCCCCTTCCAACGCCTTTCAAAGGTAAGTTTTCAATCAGTGACATTTCCTATGTACTTGACTAGGGCTAGTGCATGTTTCCACCCCTTAGGATCGAATGGTTGAAACCCTGCTTGGACTGTTGCTTGTGTCCTCTAACAGTGAGAATTGCTGCATCCCTCCGACCCGATTTCTTCCTACCGACCGGCCGATACAACCCCCTCCCCTGTCGTCGTGTTTTTTGACGAGGGTCTCAACGCACGCTTGACCCTGTCCCGCAGCCGGAGAGGGGGGGGGGGGGGTACCCGTTTCGCCTCGCCTGTATGCTTTAAGATTATTACCCACCTCTGAACCTAACCAGGAAGGTCTTTCAGGACATGGAGCCCTTTTTGAAAACGGTTTTTTGCATGATAAAGGGGCACATGCATGGAGTACAAAACTAGGCTCCATTTTTTCTGAGCGGCCCTGTGAGTGCCAAAAAAGGTATGAAAAATTGGTCGAGGGATCGGTCCCGGCTGATGACAAAATTTTGCATTTCATGTTAGCGCATGTTAAATGACTCCAAATGTTGCCGCCGATAAAAAATAGGTACTGTTCTTATAAATCAGGGTCATCATCGCCAACCTTTTGAATTACTTTCAATGCCCCACCTTGGCGAAAAATTGTAGGCTAAAGGGCGCCCCGATTTATTGCCCCCGAGAGCTAAACGGCACAATATCCGCTCATCAAAAATGCCCATATTCGGTAACAGCGCTATAATACCCTTCAAGCCGCATTTTAAAAAAATCGGGGATTCAGCCCGAATTCAAAAATTGGGCCATGGGTTAGCCCATAGTCAGTACGGCATGCACGCTTCCCACTTGAAGACAGCTTCGAGATGATAGCAAGCGACACGTTTGGTTGATAGTTACACTTCCACCGCAGTTCTGCCCATGGGCAATCTGGCATCACCCCTTGACTCTCGAGGCATGGTATCTGGCGGCACCGGCATACTCACCCGGAACTCCGGACCGTTCCCACGGCCGGCAATCTGCTTTCAAGGAACATGAGTGATTTCCTTGCGAGAAATGGCTAACTTCACTTTCTGGCGTCATTAATTCATCGTGCATCGCGCCTTGTGATTCATAACTCATTGATTAACATCACTGCTATTATTTATTTCTTAAACGAATTCGCACACACGAAAATCATGTAATCAAATAATCGCAGAATTGGGGAAAAAATTCTTGAACGACACCTATAGCTTAAGTTCACGCCAAAGGCCCCCGTATGCAGAAAAGTGATAATCGGAAATGCAAAGTCCGAGCATGGAGGGAACCGAACCATCAACTCCGAACAAACCGTGCCAACCAGAGTCCATCACGCTATCCACTCGACCATCCGACCACCGCTGTACGATGAATGTCAACGACTCTGATGAAACTTCCTTGTGCTTTTGAGCACTTATTATATACAATTTTTGGTATTGGCTTTATTCCACGCTGTTTTCAACGTTCAGGTGAAGAAAACCTTCTATTGTGCGTCCACTTAACATAACGAGTGATATAAAGAACGTTGAAGGTGTGAAAACTCCGATTTCTGAAGAAATTTTTTCCACTCCTTTTTTGGCATCCAGAGGGCCGCTCAGAAAAAATGGAGCCTAGTTTTGTACTTCATGCATGTGCCCCTTTATCATGCAAAAAACCGTTTTCAAAAAGGGCTCCATGTCCTGAAAGACCTTCCTGGTAAGAATCTTGGTGTTTATTCTTACGATTCCAGGGGACTTCTAACTTTGTTCTAAGCATCTCTACTTCGCTGAAACGATCAAATATTCTAACGACAGTAGGATACCTTCACTCTGTAAGGCTTTTTTCACTGTACACCATCACATGAGTAATCTTCAAACCCGGACCAATCTCTCCTGGAATCATTTTCAGTGGAAAAAAAGCACTCCATGGAGTCCTCTGACTGCAAGTAGTTAGATAGATTCTTCAGAACAACATTGCCTCGAAATTTTCCCAATGTTTTTGAACTTGCAAGTGAGAACTCTGTTCTCATAGCGCAACTCACCAAATCACTTCATGATGGTCACAAGTTTCATACTCGAAGTGCGCTTCAAAAGTCTCTCATGACATGAATCACCTCATCATCAAAGCAGGTAAAGCGTCACAAAGCGGTGTAGGAAAAGGAACGACTCTAGTGCGCCTACGTTTTAGCCCGATCAAGAGACACATATCTCGAATACCAAGGGGGGGTGAAAGGGGGAACTTGGGTGGACCGTGTCGCTCTCCAACTAATTTCTCGATCTCGAGAATGCAGATCTGAGCGAAAGGTGAACCATTTGATATGCTCTGGCTCCATATGTTTTACAGACCGCGTCGAAACAAATGTAGGATGTTCATATGAAGATCATTGAGAATAGTCATTGAAGAATCTATCAGAGAAAAAACAATGTTAGCTGCAGTGCCAGCTTATATATCGTTTCGCATAAACGATACACATCAGGCTCGAAACTTTACATTTCTTAGAAACAAAATGACAACAACTAAGAAATCAAAGCGAATGCAGTAAGGCAAAATAAGAGGCAACGTCGCGATTGCCACAAAGATCTTATTCGCAAGAAAAATCACATTTCAATACGAGTTCGATAACTGCAGCATTGCTAATGCTCTTTTCGGCTACCACTGCAATACATCCAGGAACAGCTTCGCGAATCGAGAAGTACAGTCCGAGCTCGTCTTTTGAGTAGGGAATCTAAGTTATTATGAAAAGATTTTGTATCAACTGCCGTAACTTTGGTACCTGTAAAGTCGACTTATCTTCATGCACTTGATTTCACACCAGCCTAATATGCATCACTGGTTATCTCTGAGCTTCGCAATTTTCAAACTTCTATTGTGGCATTATGCACGTCAGCCGGCGTCTTAAGGAAAATTTCTCAAACTTAACTACAGCTAATCTCAAAGGGTCACGGACTTTGATCCAATAGGTACATCTTTTGTATTCGTCCTGCTCCTCGCCCTCTTCCCCAGTTTTTAGAGTTTCTTTCAATCGGTAGCCAATCGTTTTTAGCCTCCAATTCATCACCGCAATTTGATGGCTAAATTATTTACTTCAAGAGAAAGGCTAGTTTGAGCTAAAAAAGAGAAAGTCACCTTTTTGTCGCATAATGGTCCGCCGAATCCACTAGGACAGATGCATTTGGAGCAATTACGAGGATGGGGGAATCCCTCGTTCTGGCAATGCGCTCTAGTATCATTGCATTTGTCTAGAAGAGCAGCCTTTGCAAGCGTGGTGGCGTGCAAGTTTTCTAGCATGTTACTCACCAAGGCAGCCGTACAACATATTCATCATAAGCAAGTCGTAAAACGAAATGATATCAGATCCAAGAGTTGATGTGTAATTACCATCTTTGGCAGTCATTATTCGCTGACTTTTATCGATGGCAGCGATTGGACTAAGTAATCATTTACGTTCACTTGTGGGTTCCCCTACAATGAATTCTACCTTTTAGATCCGTAATGCATTATGCTTCCATAGTCGTATGTTAGATTATAGTTATTGTTATGAGTCTCGTCCTGCTTTTCGAAATCGAGAGTCCAGCCGTCCTGCAGTGGTCCGCATTAGTTTTCAGTTCTTCTGCAACACTAATAAACCTTGCCTTAACGTTTTTCCCATCAACCTTTATATAATCGTCACGGTCATATCTCGCTTGAGTATGGAAGAATCCGAGTGTATGACCGATTTCGTGCGCAGCAATCCCAACCTGCAACAGAATGGAAAACTTAGTGAAAGCAAACGTAGCATCGAAGGTAAGTTAGCTTTGCAATTGTATCCCTATGGGTAGTATATTCTTGATTCATACAGAAGCGGCCAGGAATCAAATGACGACCGCTTTTTTATAGTTTTCTCATCCAAAACTCGCCGAATCTTCACCAAACTTGCACCAGTCATTTACATAGGGTCCTCTGACCCCAGGAGCGGAATATCGTCTATCACCGCAAACTAGGATCAAACAGATTATCGACTGGATTTCGCTGGAAACGAGCGAAAAGTCACTTGTCAGTTTATTCAAATGAAATAACGGCAGTAATATCTCCCGGCAACGCCGGGCTATACCCATTTTGTGGATTAGATTGCCCTGCTCACGCCGAACGTTCCTCCAACTTTTTGCACTCTTTGTACATTAATCGCCAAGCTAGCTCCACTCCGCCATCTTTACCAAACACTCAACGCTGCGTATATAATACCATTCCCTCTGCTTCTGTTCCTGGAGCAATAGACCCCTCTGTGAGTTTTCGGGAGTACGCAAGTCTCTCAAACGTAGCACATTCACTGTTTCCTTCTTTCGTATCGATTGTTGCTATCATTACACATCTATTCAGTATAGAGCTAGAAGTGGATATCGATGTCTTATAGGAAATGAAGGCAAGAAAACGTTACAATGTACAATGCGTGCAAATGGAAGGAATGCCCGGCGTGAGCAGAGCATTCCGACTTACGAAATGGAGTAGAGCCCGGCGTAGTCAGGCGTACTACAGCACCCAATCAGTAGCATGGTTTCTATCCCAAATTGAACCTTTTGCGCAGAAATCGGCATGTCAGTCGCTGTCGGTCGATTGCATGTCACTCCTAAAGTTCCCTTTCGTGCTACAGCACCCGCACAATGCTATACTTATTAACTTAGTTCGAGCCCTGTGCGCTGAAACCGATCCTCTCAATTTCGTCGTTGGGGCGGACTCCGGTCACTGCCACATTCACTTTTAGCAAAGCCTTGCTTGCAACCGTGAGGCTCTAAGGACAACATCCCATCCTGGGATCTTCTACCAACTGTCTTATTGAATCTACGTAGCCAGCCATAGGATGCTGAACAAAAAAAAACAGACACATTAAGTAACTCTATATAGAGGGTGGTAACCCAACAGAACATTCAGCTACACAGCCACTGAGATTAAGCAACTAATTTGAGGTTTTATATAATTAGTAACTCACTTCGCATTTATTGCCATAAAAACTCTAAAAAGGTACGTGAAAGATGTTTTGCAAAGTAGACCACACATTGTCTTACCTATGCAATTAGTCCGCCCACTTATAAACGGCCTTCCGTGGCTATTACTAAAAATTTTCTGGACCCTATTTTGAGCTTCCTTCTTCATCACTTCTGATTAGGATCTTTCAAACGTCAAACAACACAGAGGGTCTAAGACACAGAGATAAACTTGCAGATGCTAGGCAGCACTCCTCGCGATACCACGGTGGTGTGTATGGCTCACTCTAATCCGGAGTTGGCTTCTTTATATGGAGATGTCCCACACTCCATCCTTCTCTTGACTGATAATCTCGGTTCTCCACCTGCGCCACTGGAATTTGGATCTGGGCAATCTAGTCGCTTTTTTCAGTGCGCATTCGACTTGTTATGATGATGGAATGTAGGCATTTCCGTAGATTTGTAAGAACTTGGAGTTTGTATCTTACATGCTTTGAGCCCGAAACAGCTCCACACACGATCTGACATCATCATGTTCCTTCTGATTTCCCGAGTTCCTTACAGTGATCATCCTGCATATTCACCAGTGTTGAGGATTGAAAAGGGTATGCTAGGAAATCCACAGAGAACCGTAGTCTACCTCAAACGCGAGTTGTGACAGCAAAAGCCCAACCTACTCGTAGTCCGACATTACTGAGGTATTGGTGGGACACGAAAGAGAACTTGCGCGGAAGCGTCGCACAGTAATACTATATTTAGTGGAGAAGGCAAACGTCGATAGCATAATGGCGACGCGTTAAAGTCAAGTGAAGCAAGACATACTGTGCTTCTCCTGATGTCGTCCGACCCCACCTTGCGACGAATATTCAGAAGAAAGTTTGATACTTTCAGCTAAGTTCTTCTAGCTTCTTCCTGCCCTATCTTTGTGCCAACGGAAGTAACCCTAGTCTGAGCTCTAGCGCTCTTCCCCAGGGAGGAATTTTACGCTAAGTGACATGACCTCAAACTCGACTTCCGATCTTTCTTCGATCAATAGCTCCTGGAATTCTAGAGATAAGACAGCGACTAAATTTCCATGTATAGGCAATACATTGTAGATGACAGAGGTGTATGTTTGGATGAGCAAGCACTTCATATAAAAAAGAAAAAAATAAATTGAAAAGTACCCAAAGCGGGTCACTGGTTATGAGACAACATAATAATTGAAGCTAAACTCACCAAAGTCGTTGATACTTAGAGGGTCTGAAAGTAAGGTTGACTAATGAACTCATTCTCTAATGACGCATCTTCTTCCATTTCCCTTTGAATTGGACTAGCTTTTCGCTTATATTTGTGGCTCTCTCTAACTTGCTCTCTTTTACGGTCGTCTTTGCGGCTCCTCCCTAATGATTCTGAAATGTTCACGACATGCGACTGACCTAGCTAATCCATTGAAGCTGCCCTATGCTGTCGAAATCACTCTTGCATGTGGCAGGCACGATGCATTGAGTCGTTGCTCTGCTAAAAAGAATGGTAAGCTTTGGGCGACTTTTATCTTGCGCTTACACAACGCCTTCTGGAATGAAGAACATACATACGTCCTCCTTCATCATGCCTCAGTGCTATAATGTAGTGACACTTTATTCGTAAGCAACCATACCCGTACTCCACCGTGTTCCAGCGGTAGCAGGTGATGCTTTGAATCAAAAGATTTCCCTCGATGTACCGTACACCACTAGTACAATTCTGCCGAATGTCATCACAAATTTAATCTTCTCGCTTGCTGGAACACTTAGATCTCCATTCCAAGTTTCAGCGAACGCACTCTATCTCCACTCACTCCACAGCTTGCATGTTTCATAGGATTCAAGAAGATTGGGCAAGTCTTATATAAATAGATTCGAGAATTTTGTGCATTTGTAGCCAGGCCAGATTATGACTTTGTCTTTCACCAGAGCGACGACTTAGTACGTCGAGCCTCTAACAAGCGAAAGTGGTTTCGACAGCATGAGATGCTTTTGGAGCATTCTGGGTGGTCGCCTGGCCCACACATCTCATTGTCAGCAATCACGACGAGTGCAAAGACGTCTGTAAACAAAGCCAGAAATGTGAGCGAAAGGGTGGCCCTGTTTGAAGAGAAATGGAAGAATATGCCTCGCGAGGGAGCAAGTTTGATCATCAACCCCTTTTCTAGCACGTTCATGTCAGGCGCGTCAGAATTTAGACATCAAAGTTTGGACTACCTGAAGGCTTTCCTTGGAGAAGGCGTGGAAGGAACTCGACGTCAGCTACTTGCGGCCCACAGTGATGTCAGTTGAAAAGAGACTTCAAGCCTGTATCGCTACCAAAGGAGGCCATCTCGAGCACTTTCTTAGTAATGAATTTTCATGTTTATTGTATATGAAAATAAACTTCTGAAGATATAATAGCTTCTCTTTTTAAAAATATGATCAATAAACCATGCGCCAATATTTAGTAGCCACCCTGTATACTTCATGTAAGTGAGGGTTTTTAAGTAAGCCTCACTAAATTTCCAGTTCAGACAATCTTCGACTTTTATTTTGGAGTAAACAAGCAAATACAATCAAATAATAGAGGCAAGCAACAATGGGATAAAAGTGTTAAGGAATCACGATCCTACGGATGGCATGATTGGTATATTGAATAAAACAATCACATCGTAATTGATTAAATACAAAAGAATTTTCTACATCTACTGTAGTACGCTGAGACCGCCGTCACACTCGTCGACGCGACGGCTCCATCGCTTGTCCGTCGCTTGCAATCGCTCTGCCGAGAGCGATTGGCAAGCGATTGCGCAATCGCTTGCAAAGTGCACAAGCGACGGGCGATTGGCCCCGCCCCCAGTCGATGCAGTCGGCTGCGGTATCGATCGAGCAGAGCCATTGCCCGTCGCTTGTGCACTTTGCAAGCGATTGCGCAATCGCTTGCCAAGCGACGGGCAAGCGATGGACAAGCGACGGAGCGATCGCGATCGCTCCATCGCTTGTCCGTCACCGAGTGTGACGGGGGTCTAACCCTATTTGTTTTTTTAACTGCCACAGAGGAACCTTGTTCTTTTGGCACAGTTGCGTAACATCTTGAATACCTTTTCTTTGACATCTCTCGAAGCTTTTGCTATTTCCTTCTATAAGTGTTGAGTGAGGAGTGACTGACTCGACGCGTATTTACGCTCAACTTTCAGAAGTTATTTGACCAGTTCCAGTCCGAGCCATTCATTCATAGCGTTAACATTACCTATCCAACTTTCCACGGATATAATCACACAACACGCACAACTTTAATCAACCATCCCCATACTGGGAGTACTCCCACAGACTCGCTGATTTTTCATTTTACACAGATGTTATCACCGTTTCGCTTAAAAAGTGCAGGCCAGCAACACCCGTCTTTGTCCGAAGCCCCTCCTTACAATCAGCGTTGGGTCCTTCTTTGCTATTTTTCAGTTTTTGCTTCCAAAACTACAATGTGGGACAAGATGACGTATTTCCTCGCCAGAGATATCGTGCCCGCCAAAGCGCTCATGTTGCGCGCGATTCGAAAAAACTGACGAAGTGGTTCTTGCTACCAGTGAATTTGAATCATCGATAAGTTTGATCCTAGTTTGCGTTAATAGAGATATTGTTCTCTTAGGCTTTAGGAACGCTTAGTAAAAGCTGGTTTACATTTGGAAACAATTCAGTTTGCGACGAGTCAGAGGTTTTCGGAAAAGATACCATAAAAAGTCGTCTGTAAGTTCTTTCAACTGACTCTTGGCCGCTACTTTATGATTATAACGCGAACGAAGTGTTTTCAATCCATACCGATTCACAGCCCTTGCCAAGTACGAGAACCTGCGGACCTGGGCCGTTCTTACCGACATGTGAAAAACATCCATCTCCGGGGGCCACAGCTAAGAAGTCCCGAGCTGAAACGAGGACGTTTAAAGAACCCCAGATCTTCAAATTTTCCAATATTCTACTGCAAAGTAGTGCTGTGTTTATTGTTCTAGCTTATTGAATAACTTTGTGTGTTTTAGTGTTTGAACTTGAATTCATAGCTTTCTACGTCTAAATTATAAATTATAAAACAATAGAAAGTGGTGAAAAGGGTCTAAAATTGAACACATGGTGGCTTTTTCGTAGGTGGAGAGATGCAATAGCTATTAATATATGCTGATGCTTGAGTTTGAAAACTAGTACCGAGTGTATTTCTTCTCATAAGCACATTAGAATGTACGCACTTCTATCTGGGATATGAGGTTGGACCCATCCTTCCCGGAGAATTACTTCCCAACACGCATATGTCAGTTGTGATCACTAGAGACAACATACAAAGTTTCACGCACAAAGATTCAGTTTCCGAAAAAGAAAAACTTACAAAACACACTCTATGGACAATCGAAGGTAAGTGGGCGGAGCCAAAGGCGAGGCATGGAAAGAAGTCCGCCTTGGGCCGGCTACGTATCAGGCGACGCAATGAAGAATCGGGTTAAAGCGCGCGATTTCGGAGAGTAGAGACAAATCGATCGATAGAATAGGATGGAGTAGAAGTGTGAGATGTGAATGCAATAAGTCAAAAGGCCAGAAAGAGTTTCTAGTGACACTCCAAGAACCAAGTGGAAGCATTTCCGTCGCCAGCATTTGTGACAGATGTCCGGCGGTACTTTGAACGCGTAGCAGTCCTTACGGGTTTTCCAATTTTCTACCGAAACAAAAGCCTTTTTTCTTTTCGTTCTTATCGTGAGCAATGGGTTCCAAGCCAGTGAATTATGGTTGAGATAGGATCACGATTTTTTCGAAAATGATTCCTTCAATCATACGGGATTTTACCGGAAAAGATTTGCGATGGCCAAGTATTTAACAGTCTCACTTACGTGGCTTAATATGTGTCTTCATCGGATCCGGATGCTCTTCAAAGTCAATGCACGTCTTAGTCATCCACAATTGTGCCGCTTTCGTGAAGGCATTCTTAGCCTTTTCATCTGAACAGTGTTCATTTGCATACGTACGGGAAACCAGGGCCAACCCTGCGTTGCGCAAATTACAAAATTTTTACGATCCCCTCCCTATTATAGAGTATTAGTAAGACCTCCGTAATAGCTACTTTATTAGCTATTTATGTCCTTTTACATATCTCTATGCCCATCATCGATATAGGGGCCATGGTTGTGATCGTAGATCGCTTTTACTTTCGGAAACCACTGAGTTTTTTTTCACTTCGAAATAACCCTTTTATGAAACTAAAAGCTAAACCGTGCAGCAATTACGTCAAGGCCCAGACCTCTTCATTTGAAGGTTATATCTTTCTAAGCGGTTTCGTGAGAGGGCTAAAAAATTTGAAAACTGCGGGTTATTTTGTTCCTGAAAAGTTTTCAAATTTGCAAATGTTCAATTTTTCAAAAAAAAATCGTCCCGTTGTTCCGTTTTTTGTGCACACGCGAGTTTTCGACATTCAAACATTCATAACTTTCTTCATAATAAGCTTTTTGCGGACGTGTTCAAGGCTAATTAGAAACTAGAAGATTAGAGCTTTCAAACAAGCACCTGAAATTTTCCAGCGATCACTCTCTCAAAAAATAGTCCCGTTGTTCCGTTTTTGGGGTTTGTGGTCCGATTTTTGAGAAGGCGCGAGTTTTCGACATTCAAACGTTCATAACTTTCTTCATAATCAACTTTTTGCAGATGTTCAAGGCTAATTAGAAACTAGAAGATTAGCGCTTTCGAATAAGTGCTAAAACTTTTCAAAAATCACTATTTCAAAAAATAGTCCCGTTGTTCCGTTTTCCCTTCCATTTTTTCAAGCCATTTTCCTAAACGCGACTCTGCAATCTTCAAACGTCCATAATTTCCTTCAAAATTCGTATAATGAGAAGCGGTAAAAAGTATTGAAGTCTACATAAAGAGTGTTTTACAACGTATGCAAAATTTTCTCAAAAGCTTTCTTCTGCCAGAATTTCTGAGGTGGTCCCTAGAAGTCAATTCAGCTCAAGTTTTCTTTCTTCCACTTAGATTTGTTCTGAAAGCATCAAGATTTTTTGAGGAAGTTTGTCTGCTTCACGGCCGCTGACAGATAAAGCGTTTTGAAGTGAAAACTCCTGCTCGGGGTACGCCGTGCACCTGTCTGTGGTTAGCAGTCGCACTAGCATTTGAAAGTCCTCCACTCCCCTGGAGACGGTAGTATCGCGATTGTAGTTGCGTTGTACTGCTATATGGAATCCTGTTTTCTCCATGCATTTCAAAGCGGGACTCTTTGTATCCATCAACTCCCCTTTCGTTCGGCCAAATAGGACCGCTCGTTGTTATTTGCGCAACGGGCGGTTGACCCTGCGGGGAACTTGAGAGCAACTGACCTGGATGGTAGAAGATGTAGGGAACGGTATTATTTGACCATCTTCTGCTAAGGTCTCTCATTGCCTGCCTTTTGGAACGAATTTCCACCTTTCCCAATTCATCCCTTGATATCATTTAGAATTTCGAAAAGAATTATTTAGAATTTAGAAAAATTACAGAAAATTGCTCCAACTTACTTTGTTAAGAGAATATCTCCTTGATATGCGCCTGTAGCTCCGCTCTTCTCGTTAATTTCCTCAATCGAACGCCCCATGTTATGTTGCATTCTATAGATAGTTCTTTCCTTAAACGATTCGAATAAGGGTTTATCATTTCAACAATAGTTTTTTTGGACTCAGCTGTGACCTATACCCCGAGTGCAGTTAGTATTAGCTGCGTGAGTTAACTTTTTTTGAGTTAGGTTTTGGTAGATGTGCAATTTATCAAAAACCCACGTTTAGTCTCTCAGTAGACCTTTCTTCCGGAGTAGAGTGAAGCAAATACAATTTCTGCCGCTGCTCTGGCATTGCATCCACATGCGCAGCCATAAGCACAGCAAGCACAAGAACTCTCATTCTGCAATGAAGAGTTGAGCACTGTCAACCATGGATGGAAATTAAACACTTGCTGGGAATTGTGAATGCGCGTGTTCCACTCTTCTCTTATTTATATGGTGCTTCTGTACTTTGATGTTGAACTTCTGGAAATTATCCCGATATTCAAAGCGACGTGAAAAACCATCACTCCAGCTGCTGCTCTATCTGGAGGTGCATTGATATGTGTTTATATTTGGCAGCATTTTCTGAAAGTCGTTATTATGTGTAATGCATACATCACAACTTTGCTTGAGCCGCAAATGCTTGAAGTAGCGGGCTGAGCTCCAACACTTTAACGACTTTGCTACCATGAGTGAGCACGCTTTTATAACAATAACATTGGCCGGTTTTTGGATCAGAAGGGTGATAGAAGTGTACGAATAGATCCATGACTTTGAAGACAATGCTGGGAGCTCGCGTTTTTAATGTGCTAGATTTATTCCATAACTGTCTGCGATACTGCGCGAGGTTCGAATCTTTGTAATCTTAGCTTATGAAAATAGGCGATTGTGGTTCTATGTTGTCTGCACTTACGGGTATCACCGATAGTCAAACGCAGGAAATTTTTTCTTTACACCAAGCTGGAGGTTTTCTTGAGAACAAATTCAGCTACCATGTTGCGGTAATAAATTGAAGTTCCATTGAATAGCGATTCGCAAGAACGGTCTCAGGAGAAAGCTACAGGAGGGCTCGAAAAACTCTACTCAAGCTCACATTGGCTATGCTTACACCTTACAAAAGGCTGATTATGAAGAGATTATACGTCAAAATATTTTGCTGATATAATATCGAGCTGAAATAGGAGAAAGCAATCCTTATCGGTTGAATCATTCCTTCACGCTCTGCACGTTGAAAATCCGAAAACCACACGCTATCCTGTGAAGCGTCAAAGAGACTTATCGTAGCTACTTCAAGCTGGGCAGGTTCGTGATATCCTCTGTCGATGGGCCACCTACCAAAAGAATGACGTACCTATGACCCCTGCAAACTTGTAGAAAGAATAAAATTATGGGAAACAAAGACAAGACAAAAGGGGTAACTTCAGTTTAGTTCGTTTAGATTCACGGCGGGATCCGCGTTCTGTTGGCGTCTTTGGTTTCTCATCCATGATGATGCCTTTTTTCATTTTGTCCCAGGAGCTTGCCCTTGGGATTTCTCAGGCCCAGACCCAGCATGGCTTCAGGTGAGAAGTTTCGAAAACTGTGGCTGTGGGATCTAAGATGTTCCCGATAATGCACAAATACCCGCTCTGGAACTGTGCAGTGAGGGGCGTTAGCTTCGCAAAGTACGGCTTTCTCTTCCATTTCTTTCGCATCACAACTAGGCTAATGTCTCAACTCTTTTCAACCCGTGCCGCCTCTATAGGGCCATTCTTCTCCTCCTTTTCACTGTCTCATTGCTGAGCACGTACTGCAATGCACTGTATTTAGGTTTGTACACAAAGCGCAACACTAACATCACAGGGCATGCGTTTCAATTTCGACTTCGAATTGTGTGAAATAATGTTGCTTTTTGAGGGCAGAAAGCAGCAGACATGGCCATAATAGAGGCAAATAATCCACCGAGGCTGACACTCCTTTAGAGTTTTTAGGGTCCATTCGCCTGTCGGTATTTTTTGTAGCGCTCGATCAAAGAAGCAGACATCGAGCATCACATGTTCGCCTTTTGGACAGCTATTTGAGAGTGTGTAAAACTGTATTTCATATGTGACAGCCACGGAGGCCAAAATTTTAGTCGTGGCTGTGATTATAGTTATTCTGAGTTGTACTTCAGCGACTTGCCAATCAGCAGCACGTTATTCACAGTCAGGTTTACTTAAACTTCGTTAGCTGTCTCATAAACACTGAATTTGCATTAGGCCTCTACCATTGGTAGGCTACTTTCCTGAATCTGAAGCTGGGTTTGTTCAGCTTTATATTTGCCCTTTTTGGCCTATTATCGTAGCAATTGTTGTCGCAATCGTGAAGGGATGGTCAACACGCGGCCGGCCGAGACGATTTTTGACCAACTAGGCCTCCTATTTATTTAGTTGATGGAAATTCACCAAAAGACAAAGGCTATGCATTCCATCCATTCAGTTGGCGAGTAAATAGATTTTATAGAATAATTACTTGCCATTTGAATAAATATTATGGAAAGCCTAGTTGGTCGAAATGGGAGACTGTGCACAAAGATCTCTGGTTCACCAGCTACAGTGTTCAACATGTGAGCTGTGCACCTTGTAGAAACTATGAGGCAATTAGGTGTAAATATTATGTTAAAGAGCATTTGGCTAGTCAATGAAGGGAAAGAAAGTTTGGTGGTTTGATCGCAACGCTTGTCAAGCACGGAAGGGAAAGTAGTGATGATGAAGATTTTGAAGTTGAATGCACTAGACTAGCCTATTAACACGTTGACGACCGCGCGCGTTTTGGCTTTTTTGGCCGTGTGGGACCGGGCCGATTTTGCGAGTGCGACCGCCGCACCTCGGATCCGTGAATTTTTATTGATAACTTTTTAAAGCACCAGTGGTACGGAAAAAACGTGTAATGGCAAGAGAAAGGTAAATTTAGTCCTTCCGGTTGTGCCAAGTGAAACATACATTTTTCTATTCAGTTGGGTTTGTATTTACTTCACTACCCTTTTTTATTGACATGTTCATGAGAATAGGAAGAAAACGAGGAATGAACCGAGCTGCCAATTCCGCTGTGCTTGAAAACTTCTGCTAAACTGGAGCATATTTGATCATACCGTGACCCATGTCGTTTACAGTTATGTTATGTTGTAATCCATAGAATAGAGGCAAGCAAATTGGGAAGAAGCCCGCATACGCTAGAAAAGGGATGACAAGGGTGAGACGCGTAGCCGCGCCTCAATGTCGTCAGTGTGTTAAAGCGATGTCGGTGCTAGCAAAGCCGTTGCGGCTTCCTTGATGAAGCACCGTAAGTTGAGCATGAATTATAGAAAAGACTGCTCCATAGCATGCCATTTCT
>MU879250.1:3732-43114 GCA_036418205.1 Ostertagia ostertagi
GGAGTCTCTGAGGAATCGCGATTGATCTAACTGGGGCATGTAGAAACGTAGACAGAGGAGAGGTACGAGTCTTCCTGATGGAAAGATCGCATGCGGCCCGTGGTTGAGCTCATGCAGTGCCCTGTCGTGAAGGTACCTTCTAGCCAGCATCCATACGTCGCTTCCGGCATATCATTGGGAATTTTGTTTCAGAGGGTTCTCGCAGCTCCTTTCACTGCTGGCGATTGTGTAGCTTCGGAACAATAGATTTCACCGCAAGAGAATTATTCCTTGCGAAGTAGCATTTCTTTTTCCTATTAGCAGTTTTTCTATTTCGAAGCAGTTCTTCGAAAGCTCTGCTTTCGCTACGGCTAAAGGTCTTCAACATCACCTTAGCAATCTCAGTTCAATGAAACTTAAGCATGCACTAGTAGGATATTCAAATCCTCTTGATTTGCGGCTCTATACTTCTTTCAGAAACCTGAACATCGTCGTCCACTTACTGAGGAGGAAAAGCAAGCGAAGCTGCGGGAGATGGCTGAAAATGCGGCATGGCGAGAAGCCGCACGTAGTTCTAATTTAAAACGTGCTCGTTTGACTGACGAGAAGGAAGAAGAAGAAGACATGAAAGACAAAGCGCCCAGCTTCATTAGGTTTGTTCGCTCGATATTTCCACATCATTCTCGGAACAAACTTTTGAAATCGTTATTTGAAGGAGCCAGCTGAATAGTGCTGCGAGTGATCTCACAGTTGAGCAGCGCTTGCAAAGCAACAAGAAATCTCTTCAACGTTCTCATGGATTTATGGAGAAAAAATTCACCTCGAAATGAGTACAATCGTCATATGATTCCACGCCTTACAGTGTTTTCTTATCTGTCAGTGTAAATATAATAAATTATTGGAAAATGATGACTAACGAATCGTACGTCGGTGTTTCTCCGACTTTTCCTACTGTACGATGGCGATGTCTATTTCCATTGTGAAGTGACTCATAGCAGCTTGTGATTCAATCGAAAAACAAACTAGCATTTGATCCAGAGTACATTACTCATACTGTAGTGTCGATCCCTGTAAAAATTCGTTAGGGATACAAAAGATGAATATTGGGCGCTGACCAAACATATTAGGGATGCGCCACGCACTCGACTTCTGGTCACCCGTAGTGGCATATTAGATCGATCTGGACACTGTGCAATGAGTTGCGGCGACCAACTTATTTATTTATTTATTTATTTATTTCTTTATTAAGAAGTCGCTCAATGTGGGGTCAAAGAGGGATTGGGGTGCGCCCTGAATGCAGGGGGGGTTTCGAAATCATAAACCGCACTCCGTTTGATGTTTAAGGTTGAGTCATTTATTAGTTAAAGTTCAGGATTGAAGTCAGCGCGTGCCTTATAGGCCCCTGCTTTCCTCTCGTGATTTTAGTCTCTCAATAAATGTAAACACTGGATCGCAATACATTCCGCATTGTAATCGCACATTGGCAGTCCAACGGATTGCTTAGAATCAGATACCTAAAAATTCTGTCTTTCCGGGGATATTACTTGCTTCAGAAAGAATTCTTCCACACATGAAGACATTTGTCCTATTCTCTCGACTCATAGTTTTTCAAAAAAACTTTTTTATGCTCGTATGGCAGGATCTTATTGTCTTTTCAATTTCTAAGTTCCGCGTCTAACCTACTTGGAGGTGTGAGAGGGGTGGTGGGGGGGGAAGGAACTAGTGGAACGGGTATTTTGTGTGCAATAGTTTATGAGCCTATCTATGTAATGTCAATTCCTCCCCTCATTCAAGCTATTCAACTCATTTTTTTGCAGAATTGAACTTTAGTTCAGATGCGGCCAACCATTTCGCTCTCGTTTTAGTTCTCTCCAATCCGCGCAAAGGCAATATTACGAATGACCACCTCTTTTAAAGCAACAATCCAGGAACGAATTCGCGGGTAAGGACACCTATAATGACGTTGCAGGTGAGAAGTTGGTCAATGGAGAAAGAAAAAGTAGAAAAAAACGTCGGGCAGGGGCTTAGACAGGGACTCCCCCTGCCGTTTAGGGAGACGTGTGTTGGACGAGTTGTCCGAACCTGCCCGTAGTACATGCGCTCCAATTGCAACTGCTGGCAAATAGCTGCATGCTTGCAAATACATAACTATTTGCCAGCAATCGAAATTGAAGCGCTTCAATTGCGTTCTTATGGGCGGACGCATAGTCGGTCGGACGACAGCAACGATCGCAAGTGTCGCACAGCATTGGATGCGTATCGATCGTCGGACTTGCCTGAGTATTCGACGATTAGATGCAGTTAGACAGTCAGACAGTTGCGACCGTTGCTGTCGGACGACCGACTATGCGTGTCCGCCATTGAACAAGTATTTACCCCTCCTGCCCGTTCTTTACAACCATGCATGTACACTTGTAGTCCAAGGGCATATACTACTGCTCCAGGCTTTGGGACAGAAAACCTTTAATATTTCTCCTGTCTCCCAAAGAATTCACCGCTTGAGTAAAATGCATATGTGTATGCATTTTTCTGTAGCTGTATATATGGTTCCAAAGCACTGATTACGCGAAATTAAAAAATTATAAAGGATAAAGGATAAAGCATTTGCCGTTGATCAATCCCTTTTTGGGATGCGGCACGCATTCTACTTCCATTTGTACATTCGTAGTGGCATTTGAATGCGATGTGGCCTATACAATGACTTGCGGGGGCCAGCCGATGTTCAAGTCAGTGTTTTTTATCCTCCCAGACAAGTCTGGTACCAATTAACCGACCCCGGAGGGATGGAAGGCTTGGTTGGCCCGGGCGACTCACGACCCAGGATTTGATCCCCGGACCGCTCGCGTGGTGAGCGCGCCACTTGTCACTACACCACTTCCGCCATAAGTAAAAATAAAAGAACTTAGTCTTTGAAAACAAATTTAAAGAACTCTTTCTTTCCCCTAGCCTGAGAGAAAGATAGGATACGGCTATTGCTACCCAGTGATTCCTTCATATCAGAGAGTCCCCGATGGATCTGGAAATAAGGTCCAAGCGGGTGCAACCATGATTGAGTTATAACGGAGCGTGATTGCGGTGTCATTAGTATGAAGGGTCTTCTACACCGCCAGATCTCATCACCTTTTCTTCGCCAACAAAAACATCTTGGATGTTATTTGTGAGTGTTTTCCAAATCTCTAGAAACCCAAACAAAACAATGCAATCTATCGTCAAAGTTTTTAAGTTTTATTTTGTCAGAAAGGTGGTATTGGACACGTACCACCATCCCTCATTTATTTGACGCGAAGGCGCTACGGTAGTCCTGTCATCTGGAAGTATGCACTGTACAAACTCACGAGGTGGACTTCTTATCCCGAACCCCGCCACCGGGATCTTTTGTGTTAGCCTGACAGTCTATTCTGATTATTATTACCGCTGAATATCTCCTTGCTAACGCTGAATACCACAGCACTGCAGTGACCACTAACTTTGTCCCTGTGAAAGCAGTGCTGGTGGACTTGCGCTCTTCCCTTGCAAGTTAGCCAGCTTTGCAAAGGCGAGCGCTAGAGAGCTAGCTGGCCGTTGGCTCTGCGGCCGCCCCCGCACGGCTGCGGTCAGCGGCGGTTGTGCGTCTCCGCGGATCGCACGCTGTTCTCGCACTCTTGCTAGCTGAATCGATAGGTCGAGGGGAACAGTTGGCCACCGATCTGGCAATCCTTTGCCCTTCGCTCGCTCGGAGTCCAACTAAAAAAGCGCAGTCCCAAAGATGTCGGAGCCATCTGTCTCCAAAATACTAATCACCCCGTTTTTTGTCCCACTTTTTCACCTGTTTTTCGCCTGAGGACCTCTATTTTCTCGCTGTTGTAGTCTTCGGAAACATTTTATGGGATTTTCTTTAGCTCACATATGGCTGAGTTGAGCCCTAGACATGCCAGTCTTATTCAAATTCTGTGTAACGGTTTAAATCTAGAGATTCCAACCCTCGGAAGCTCTCTATTAACTTATTTTATTCTTAAGTGCTATTTTTTTTACTTCAAGGACTACTCCAAATAAGAACCTAAAAAAAGGGAAAACATTTGATTTGCGTTTACAGTGCTGCTCAATTTCATAACTTTCTATTGTTTTTATTTGTAACATATCTGGTTTCTGAGTACTTGGCCTTCTACCGCGTATACCCAGCGATCCTTAATCGACAAATAATTTAATTATGGTAATTAATCGACTAATACTTGTTATCGCCAAGGCCTGAATCGATCAGAAGGCCATGTGAGTCAGCAAACATTTTTTCTAGCAGTTGAGTCATCGTCGTTATGCGCTCGAATTCATTGATATTATACCGTTAGTAAAATTAGCTCGACATCTCTCTATGCTGTTATTATATTCTCGCCCCTGCTGTTTGAGCCTTCTCTTTCAGTTAACTGTGTGCAGGCTCTGACGTGTCTTTTGGACCGCCACCATAATCAAGAAAGGATCATCTTTATGTTTTTATTTCTGCGAAATTGAATGTTTCTAATAGACTTTTTAGACATCATCGCATGCGGGAGTCATTTTGTCTGTTTGCACAGGTATTTCCATAACAAAGACCTAAGTGGGGTTGACTGGTTTTGGCGATAGCGCATTTGAGAGGGAAGGTAAAGAAAAGGCGGAAGCTGTTTGATATGTAGTAGCGAATTGTATGGCTAATTTTTGAGGCTTTCATATGCCCCTATACCGAAGCTCAGTGCCGCTTCATAGCAAATCAATGTCCTTTTTAGTTCTCGCTATTGTCTCCCTTTTGAGTCACTGCGCCTCAAACCCTTCCATCTTTGAAGCTTCTGCCAGCAATTTTTCTCAGCGCTTGCAAAAGTTAAAGGGCAACATACGGGAGAGAGAATCAATCTTTTTTCAGGGGCCGATTATTGCCCAGAGTTTTGAATGCGTTTCTGCATAATTAATATTCAGTTCAGTTAGGGTGGCGCATCTGCTTCAGGAAGCTGGCTGCATGATTACATTCACATTCCTACTTGTTCGAATGCTTTTATTAATAGATCTTTTGTCTTGAATCGAAATGGTGTCTTCTACATGACAATGAGAAGGTATTCGTGAATTTCCTAACACCATTCCTACCGCATTTGTTTGTGTCTTTGCTGCCTGTTCTAAACGCTTTGTCACCCTATTGTTAGCTAATTTATATTTGAGAAGGGGGAGTGAGTGGAAGTGCTATGGGAGGGTAAGTTTCTTCCAACTAAATAGATGCCTGTCTTTAGTTTTACATGAAAATTTCTGTCGAATGTAATTGACCCTCTTTTCCTTTTCTTTTTCTGCTTTATTGTCTTGCAGCTATCTATCTTGCTTTGTACTTTTCTGTTTCTTTTTCCTACTATCATCCATTCTTAATGCCATCTCTCTCGAATTCCTCGCATTCTTCTCGATTTCAATTCGCCATCGTCTTGAACAAGAAGATGATTGCTTATGTCGAGTGATTATTCTACTTTCTTCCTGTCTTTTCCGAACTTCATTGCAATCAGTTCTTCATCTTACTTCAAATATGCATCTTCTGCACACACATGCCGCCTCCTCCTAAATAATTATTCCTTACGTATTCTAACGGCATTAAAGCATTCTTTGTGTAATGAATTCTAACCGGTATCATAGACATTAAAAATGCTGATGAAGTTATATCTATAACTTGATGCGTTTCTAACCCTACTACCATTTGGATTTTGCAATTTTGATATGTTTCCGATTCATGAGGTTTCCAGGGGCATACGTTCTCTTGTTCGATTCTTTCGAAGTGTCTTTTGCAGACTCGTTCTTGATCATTCTAGCAAAGACGAAGAAAGGTGTGAATGTTGCTTTTAAGCGTTTGGCTTGCTCTCGTCTCTGCACAGGGCACATCATGCGTAAGCCTCCTGGATAGGGTCTTGAAGCAACGTTTGAGTTATTTGGAACACAATTGATATCCTCAGTTGTGAAAGAAAATATTGAGGAGCTTCTTTGTGTTCATTTGTTAGATTATCTGGTCTTAGGTCCAATCACTTTTTTAGTGTTGCTCATGCATTGTTCTCTTGTCTTTTTTCACTTTCTTCGATCTCTGTGAAAAGGTAAAACAGTGAAGAGGCCTGCTCTCAGGCCTTTACCGACTCTCCAGTCCCAGTTTGAATAAAAGTTGGCTACCTGCAAGTGCGTATGCGTCCTGCACGTTGCGATCTGTGCTGGAGAATTATGGAGCTTCTTAGGAAAGTAGTCAGATTTTTTCGCTACTGATCGCACCATGGGGCATGCGGTAGTCAGCTGCCAAGTAGAATCATACGTAAAATACGGCTGTCAACTTGTTCAATCCATTCGGTTGAGAACAAGATTTCTTTCGTTTTTGTTGGACTTTCGCCAGTTGTTGATACTTTTCGTTGACGATCAAGTAACTCCGCTATTAATTTGTACAGCATTTTATTTCAGGTAACTCCGTTGCAGGCGGTCAGCGGAAGGCAGATTTGGAGTGCCATTCGACTGTTTAATTCGGACCTGCACCAAAACCCCAAGGGCGATTTGCCGTGTGAGCTTCAAACCTCTTTTTTTGTTTCTGACTTTCTATTTGTATATGCATTATAGAGATGTGGTACACGTGAATTTTACTTACATGAAAAAAATGTTTCAGAGGATGCATCTGCTTGGACTTGGCCTATGCTTAGTAGTGGTAGTGTTCGGTGCTGACGTCAGTGACTGGAAAACTGGCGAAGGTGGTGATAATAATTTTTGTTCGGCTTTCCACTTTTTTCGAACAGCGTTGGGCATGCATGCTTCATAGGTCAGCCAGAGCCCAAATATTGTATGACACCAGCGCTTAAATAGATTGGACTGTTTTAGGTTTTAGTATTTAGGTTTAAGGTGATGTCCAGGTTCCACTCGCTTTTCGAGTATTTCCCTTGTGTTTTTATAGTTCATCCTTGAAATAAGCAGCGGCTAGGGGGTTGATTTATTCCTTTGCGATCGTATTTTGCTTCTCAAATTTTTTGGGCCCCTTGTAGCAGCCTTTTTCTTTTCAAGTTTTCTAAGAGTTACCATCTCAATACTTGGACTTCTTATTCGAAACCTCTCGATAGGTTAAACTTCCTTATTGACATTACAGCGAGCTTTGGCTAGTATTAAAATCACGTGGGTGTTCATTCGAGGGCGTTTGTTTGGCTCGTGGGCCTTATAAGAATCCCTATTGATTATAGCTAGACTAAAAAAGCAACTGCATGTCAAATCCTTAGAATTGTCTATATGATTCATCTGCAGTGTATTTATTTTCAGCATCTTTTTCTACTTACAATCAATAATTCTTTTTCAGTGACTGGTGAGGTAGTTGAAGGAAGAAAAGACTTTCCATGCTACTCGCTATCTCGTGACAATTACACATGTAGCGCCTGCATACAATTACACGATTCCTGTGCCTGGTGTGGAGCTCCTGTAAGACAATTTTTTACTCTTCCATATCAAAAAAATTTATTATTGAGTCAAGTCAATCTTGAAAGGAATTCTTGTGGTGTAGGTGGAGTGTTCTATTTGGCATGAATTCACGCAATGACGTTTAGCTTTTCGATGCTAAGAAACAGTACGCCAGATGTGACAATCGTGCTCGACTTCTGGAGCATGGATGTCCCAGCTCCTTCATTGAAGACCCACAAACAGTTCTCGAAGTGGAAAGGGTATCTAGCATGATTCTTTGAGATGATCTTATCATAATTGCAACTTTTTTTTCAAGTAATTCGCCATTTTTAAGGATGAACCTCTTTCCGATAAAGGAAAGGTTGAGAACGAAGACGATGCAGTTCAACTGAAGCCGCAGGAGATGTTTGTTGAGATACGGCCAAGTAAGTGAAAAGCTTTTCGATGAGTGAAAAGAGTGGGTATCTGTATTTTCCCATTTCTAGAGTCACGTGTGCGTTTTAACGTAACTTATCGCCAAGCCGTTGATTATCCAGTTGATCTCTATTATCTCATGGATTTGTCATACTCAATGAAGGATGACAAGCAGAAACTTTCTGAACTTGGAGATTTGCTTGGTACGATGTTATCATTGTGTTTTCTCTCCCAAGGCGTTCCCCATGATGGACTTCCTGACCATACAGAAATTTCCAGCCGTTCGCATGCGCAACATCACCAAGAACTTCCGTCTGGGTTTCGGCTCCTTCATCGACAAGAAACTTATGCCGTTCATTGATCCAAGGATCGAAAAGTATGCTTTTGTTTTTTTTTGTCTGTGGTGCCTCTGGCTAATCGTGGTTCTTTATTAGTCAGTGCTTTTATTTTTTTCTGTAAAAATCTGTGCTCTATCTTTGGTGCGACGAGAAAACATTCCTGCTAACTCACTAAATAATTTTCTCCGCTTGATATGCTTTTTACTATTGAAAGTGGATTCAGGCAAAAGTCTCCTTGTGCGGAGCCGTGTGCAGAACCTTACGGCTTCAAGCATCAGATGACTCTCACCACGAACACCGAAAAGTTCAAGGTTAGCCACATCGTTTAAAGAAAGCTTCCAGGAGTAATCTGAATAGGATGTTGTTTAGGCAGAGGTTGATAAAGCTGAAAAATCTCTGGTAACCTCGACGCTCCCGAGGGAGGATTCGACGCCGTAGTACAGGCTTTAGCCTGCAACGTGAGTTGGTTCAACTAATGACATTAATTTCTTGTATCTTGTACCGAATTTGCACATTTGCTTCAATTTTAGCAAAAAATTGGTTGGCGGGAGCGAGCTCGTAAAATTGCTTGTTTTCTCCACGGACGCTGGCTTCATTTCTGTGGTGATGCAGGTTGGAATTGATTTTTTTTTTGAAAACAGTAGTTGCATAAATTTATGCGGATTATTTTTCACGCTCGCAGGCCATGTGCGTTGACCTAATGATCGCGTGGAGTTGCATCTTGATCGGAAGGTACTACACGGAAACCCTCAAACAGGCTTGAATCCATTGTTTCCTTATTTGTCAATACCGCGTCGCTAGAAATCTTTGACACGATAGCTATTGCTTTGTCTCAACAATTCTTGGGAGGAAGTGTGCGAAAGCCATTACCTGTTAATCGAGCTCCATCCCAGGACTATCCCTCTATTGCTTTGCTTCATCAAATGATCAAGGAGCGCAAGGCTAACATCATTTTCGCCGTCACGAAAGGAAACCACGAGTTGTATTCTCAGGTATTGCTATCTATTATCATCGTTACCGTTTCATTTTCCTTCTGTAGTGGTCACGAAGCTGGCATCGAGTTTATAATTAATTAGTACTGGTCGTTGCATGGATACTCAATTGCCGCGTAAAACATCCAGGGAACGGTTCAAACCAGCTTGAGGCAAGGATGTCGTGCTCGGGGATTGATCATCCTTGCAAAATAACTTGTTTCCCGAACGTCCTGTGAAAACACGAGAGCCAGCAGCTATAAAGAACTTTGTAATTTTCTATTCTTCCGGTAAATGTAACAGCGTTGTCATAATAGTCACGGAGGATGATGACGGCATCTTTGAAGTAGCACTTTGTTCGGGTTTATAGCTTCTAAGTATTTGAAATTTCAGCTTTCGGAGTCGCTACCAGATGTCTCGTCTTCCGTGGGAATTCTCGAAACTGATTCGCGTAATATTGTCGATCTCATTGAGAAGGAATATTTAAAAATCAGCGAGAAGATCATAATGGTGGATAATGCCAATGCTAGCGATGGATTGAAGATTACTTATCGGAGCATGTGCCTCGAGTAAGAGCCCCCACTTGTTTTTTATGTGGACAAATTGTTTCATCCTTCCATTCACTTTTCAGCGGTACCACGCTCAAGGATACTAACGTATGTGAGGGCATCCATGTTGGTGATGAGGTGCAATTCGAAGTGACTTTGGAAGCTACCCATTGCGTGGAGAAGAGGGACTTTGTGCTACGCATTGGACCTTCTGGTCTGGATGAGACCCTCATCGTCAATGTGAAAGTGCTATGCGACTGTGACTGTGAAGCAGGAGGTGTGTTCGGCCACTGATAACTTTGAAGACTTTTTCTTTCTGTTCTATTTTCTGAGTCTCTATATTTTATTTTTTAAAGGATCGTATTGTCGAAAACACTGAAGATTGTCACGGTGGAGACATGGTATGCGGTGTCTGTCGCTGCAAAGGAGGAAACGTGGGCCGTTATTGCGAGTGTAACCGACCAGGCATGAGTACTGCAGCGCTGAATGAGAAGTGCAAAAGGTTGGTTCGATTTTCCAGCATGAAATTGATGAGATATTTCAGAGTTAATTCCATTAGGCATTTTACAGTTGAAGGGAATTTCTGACCAGATTGTATTATAGTTTCTTTCTTTTTTGTTCTCGTTACGTTTTTCAATGCTGTTGCAATTCCTGTTCTTCAATATACAATATCTTCTAAATTATATATACATGCTTACTGGAATGAGTGAATTAATTTTTTAGCATGGCTCGAATTGAAGTCATTTCAGATAGTTTTTTGATATTGAGCTTTGTAGGACTAACGAATCCGCTATCTGCGAGGGTAGAGGAGTTTGCAACTGTGGTCGCTGCGAGTGCAATCCTCGTCAGGTGAAACTTTAATCAAATTAATAGGGCTTCAATGCAACGGGCCTACTTGTGTCGTCACTTGGTACACTTGTAATCTCCAGCAGACTTATGATCATAATCATTGCAGAATCCTGAGGAACAGATTTCCGGAGAGTTTTGTGAGTGCGATAACTTCAATTGCCCCCGACACGATCGCAAAATCTGTGCAGAACATGGTGAATGCAATTGTGGCCAGTGTATTTGTGCTCCTGGATGGACAGGTTAGTATCACTTCTCGTTTGTGCCATATTCTTTTGTAGTGTTAACCATGAAACATTCACGATCTCAATCTAGGGCTTCAAGTTCCTCTTTTTTCTGAAAATAAATAAAGTGTTTCTTAGGTCGGGATCGCCCCCCAATTGTCCCATCAGCCAAGACTCCTGCATGTCTGCAAATGGAAAAATCTGCAACGGTAAAGGAGAATGTATCTGTGGTCGATGCCGCTGCTTCGACGGTCCAGATGGTAATCGATACTCGGGAGCTAAATGCGAGATTTGCCCTGTAGGTTTCTTTTTCGAGTTCACATATCTGGGCATTTCAATGTAATAACAAAAACTCAAATGATGTTTAACTGCAGACTTGCCCCACGAAATGTATTGAATACAAGCCATGCGTGATGTGCCAGCAATGGGGAACTGGTCCATATGATGAGGAGCGGTGCGGAGAGTGCCCATTCACAGTGATTCCTGTAGAGAAGCTTCCAGGTTTTGTGCTGCGATGTGTCTCTTTAGTGTCAAGTATCCTCTTATTGTTGTTGATCCTTTCAATATAATTCCACAAGGATTCGATTTTTAGAGCTCAACGACACAACGGCGTGCCAGTATGTTGATCCAGCTGATGATTGTACATCTCTATTATCTCATTATTATCAGATGAAGTACTGGACAAACGTACCTTTGGTTCGCGAACATAAAGGTATGTGCAGGCAGAATTTCTTTTGTTGAGGTTCAACTATTTACATCTCACTTTACATTTTCTATCGTTTATCATGTTTATTCCTTTGATCTGGTGCATATTTTAACTACGGAGCGACTATTGTCATAGTTCCCCGGAGTTGCATCTGTTCAGCTGTAGCAGCTAAGCAGGGGAAAGATAATATTTTAAAGTTCATCATCTGCTGCAAATGAATCGGTAGGTACCAGCCGCATCGTCACAATTTGCAGATGAGCACGCGATCATTGGACACTTCATACTGCACTTCATACCGCGCAATGGTTTGCTGCAGCACATGGGCCAGCTTCTTCCGTCTGGTCATATAAATAGGGAGATGAAATTGGCACATGGTTTTGGGCTATTCATCTCCAGGGGATTCCCGAACAGATTGTATGCGAGACATTTTTGAAAGTTTCTCCTCATGTGGTTGGAGGCATGTCTCTTTCAAAGGCATGCCCCAGGATCACATTTGGTGTGGCTTAAGCAAAAAAATATGCGAATGTATAGGTGCGAAATGGGCCGACAGTGAAGAAGAAAAAAGGAAAAGAATCCGTCGGAATCGCTTTAGGTTGGGGGCTCACATACCTTCCTAATCGGCTGTGCTAAGGGAATGAGAGACTAAGCGCGGAGAGGAGAGTATGAGGCGAGAGAGCGCTACAAATGAGAGGGCGCCAGACAACAGCCTGATAAGAGAAGAAAAACTCTGCAGCTTGGGCAGCTTACTTTGCTCTTGCAAGAACCACGCGTCTTTCGGTTTGGTTGCGTGCACCGGCGAACGCCACATTTGTATTGTCCTTCTAGGGTCTCGTACCTACAACCGAAATGGAAAGCGGCGTTCACACCATCTTTTCCTCTGGGTGTGTCCCTTTAACTAATGATTTTTGGTTCCTTTGGAATATTTAGTTAGCTAAGTCGATGCGCAGAGAGTTCACAGAGAGTTTAGACAACCTTGAAAGTACCAAGTCGAATGGTTCCAAACTTCTAATCTGTTGAGCATTGATTTACAACTGCATGCATTTCATTAACCTTACAGTTAATTTATATATTTACCTATTTCTTAGTTAATCTAATTTTAGGGAGACATTACATCAAATCAATTTGGTTCTGTATTTGATAAAAACGTTTACAGATTGTCCACCACCAGTTCCTGTGCTTGCAATAGTTTTGGGAGTAATTGCTGGCATAGTAATTCTCGGTATCATTCTTCTTCTCGTCTGGAAGCTACTCACGGTACTTCATGACCGAGCAGAATACGCCAAGTTCAACAACGAGCGACTCATGGCGAAGTGGGATACGGTGAGTACCATTTTGTTGTCGTGATTTTTTAATTCTGTCATCGTTGCTTTTTGTTTGCGGGGCATTTTTCTTCGGCATTGTCTGCCAAACCAATCAATGTATTCGTTTTCAGAACGAGAATCCCATCTACAAGCAAGCCACTACCACCTTCAGGAATCCAGTTTATGCTGGGAGCAAGAACAAAGGATTATAATTTCGTATTTGCAATACTGCCAATTTTCTCCCTTTCATATTTTCTAACTCTCATCACGTTCAGTCTATGTCCACTAGTTGCTCACCGTTGTATGCCTTTTTCTAATCAATTTGTTACCTTGGAGGCTTTCATTAAAACTTTTGACCATAACATTTCTACATTTTTTTTATCATTCATAGCCTTTATTTAATCTGCTTAAACGGTTATTTATTAGGATAACTTTGTCATGTCCTTTGTAACCTTTTATTCTCACGACCGTTGTAAGCGCCATTTCTTGCTTTGTTTAGTACAGCTGTTAAAGAAATTGATTTGTTGCTTGCATAGTTTGTGAGATTTGTGTGGAGTCCGCTTTTAATAACTCTAACAGTTGTATCACATTTGATGTGTTAAGGTGCTTTAAGCAAATTAGCCAAGATTTCACGAATTCAGAATCTGCTAATATGTTTCATTTTGTAACTTTTAATATGTACAGATAAACCAAGTCACTTGGCCATTCATTCATTCCTTTTTTAAGTGATAGAAATCTTTGTGGTTTCAACCAACTTTTACCTGGGATACGTTCAATGTACATTTCGGGGCCTGTTTGTGGCAGAACTCTCTGTGTTCGTGCGACGAGTATTGCTTGTATGGCTTCATGGGTGTTTCTAGTCCATTTCTGTCCGTCATTTCCTTCACCTTATATTTTCATTGTGGTTGAGGTTTAAGTAGTACTTAGGGTGTGGGAATCTTTCGCAGTCTCTCGAAATTGCTTGATCTGTTTTGTTTTGGATTCTTACCTGGGTGACAATATCGCTGCCCTTCTCCTTGATTCCTCCGTGTTTCTCATTTAGAGGAATGGAGCGGTACTAGGGTCTCTAAACTGTACCTGCCTTTCCTTAAAACCCTGGCATTGGTATCAATTTCGATGCATGCTTTCCTAAGTGAGCTTGCTAGGTTGGTCCATTTATTGTTGACCTGACATTTGACTGAATTATCATTTGAAATGCCCCTCGTGCCGAGGTTCAAGAGCTGCTGTTAGGTCAAACGAAGCGAGTTTCTGTCCTCCATCTCGGATTTGGGTTGTAGCCACACTTTTCAGTTTTGCAGCTTATGCTCCATTCACGTGGTTTCCTAGGATTTCCATTGGCAAAAAACTTTACAGCCAGAAACGTACTTCTGTCCTGGCAACCACAGACTAAGGCAGAACAGAGACGTAAGGAAAAATCACTATGCCCAACACACACGACGAACCGTGCCAATACACAAACTAAACCGTCTGATATAGCCCTTGAAGTCTTCGGAAGAGAGGTCAGTTCCTAAGAAGTGATCAACGCGCGCCTCCACGCTCGCACTCGAATACCCTCGCATTATGAACTAATAGATAATGAGTTGAACATAGTTATTAAGACTTTTTGAGGATTACGATGTAACACCATATTTTGAAGATTCAGCCGGGAAAAGGTTGGCACTTCTAAATGAGGAATGGGGGACGGATACACCAAAGCGTATTTCACAGGCGATTAGTACTGTTGTTTCATCGCAACCCCTTCCAACATTTTGTGCGAAGCGGTTTGTGTGTGGATGGGTGTAAGGGAGAGAGGGTGGCTGTACTCTTCGCCGAGGTGAAGGACTTCTTGTGACTCACAGGGACACTGTCGGGGCGGTGATAGTGGACCCCGCCTTTAACTCTTAACGCTTGCTCAGACAGAACACATTGCCTCATAACATTCACCGTCCGGGGGAGGCATGCCCACACTCCTTTACCCTCTCTAACTTCCCACTGTCTTTCTACTACTGCTTTATGCCCTCATAGTGTAGTATACTTGCAAGTCCCACACTTTAGTTCTTTTGGAAGAAGTATACCTATGTTTGTGAGATATACAGTCGTCTCAATTGGGCAATTTGGAATGTGCTATTCGATCTTACTCGGGGGCAGCAAGTCTTTATCTGACACGTGTGAGCTGCAGGCTAAGGGATTAGTGTCCTTTCTAGGTAGTTCGGTGCAAGCTCGAACGGTACTATTGGAACAGGGAGCCAGAAGAGGTGCTCATTAAGCGGTATGTTCAATTCTTGTATTAGTCGGATGTCTGACAAGCTTTATCCACTACCAAATTCTAGAAATGGCTTTGTCGCAGTCTCAGCGGATACGTGGAAGCTATTTGGTTTCATTTGACCACAAAGGTACTAAGCATTGTGCACTTGGCTCATTGCAGACACATCCAGTTACTCCCTAGTAGTTCACGAAATCTGTTAAAATTCGCTCGCCGGAACAAGCAGCTAATAACTTTTCATCTTTGTGGTTGACATTTTTCGAGGGCTCATCCGTTTTTCCACAGCGATCGTTGAAATTTTGTTTATTTATTTGGCCATTGTTTACAATTGAAGTACAGTAATATTACAATCAAGTGAACTTAACTGTCCAAACCTTTGTAAGTAGTCTATAGGTATAAGTCTGTCTACTAATCGAGTTTTTTTTTGGATAAATCTTTTGGAATGCTCCCAAAAGCAAGGTCAAAAGGCTCAAAAATGAGCTCTTCTTGGTTGCGGCCATACGCTCGGGTTCTTTACTCAGTGAGGAGGTCAAGCGGGGAAGGCATTTGTAGTTGTTAGATATATTCATACAGGTTTAGCGGTGAAGTTCTTTTTTTCGGTGCCAGAAAATCTTTAGTTGTGGGACTTTCATATTTAGCCTTGTCTCTTCCTCGCTGTTGTCGATATACTTCAACAAATACTCTCTCTCAACCTTCAAATAATTATATGTGTCTTAAAAGATAGTTTTTCCTCTCATACTTTGTCTGTGGCCCACTATATTTGCGATGAGAATAGTTATAGAATTGGATAATTTCATTCTACATTTTGAATATTATATCAGTAAAATTTGACATAATATGACAATGGTGACAGGCGGTGCTCTCGAAAATTATACTTTTTTAGGCAGGCTTACTTAAGTGTTCAACAAACTACATTACATTCAGCGGTTGTCTATTGAATACATTTCGACACTCGCATTATGACTCTTGCTTAATCGATCATTCATATTTATGGCTGATTATTTATACAATGTTACGTATAGGTAACGAATACCATATAGACTATGCATGATGCGATAGGTGTTGATCAGTAGTATCGTGGCTTAAATCTGATGGTGTGACGCCCTAGGGTCTACATTCATGTCACCTCTCAAATATGTAATCTGTTTGTCCATATGGAATTTTGGTCTAGAGATTATATCACCCACTGAGAGGCTACATTTGCCTTATATCTCTATTAGTGTTTATCCTCCGTGAGTTCATTTGCATTATTTGTAATAGTGTACGCCGTGATTTGTTGCTCATCAGTATCTTTCTTAGGGAGGCTTGATCAACTTGCTCTCGTTACTCGATGGCAATTGTTTTGTCAAGCATTTTCGCTTCCACAAGGTGGATTTTATTAATCTTTGTGTTCGCACTTCGCGATCGAACGATATACAGAGAGAGTCGATAGTTCACGCTGGGTTCAGTAGAAACTGAATATTTTTCTAATTTTTCGAACACGTAAATACGTGCGAGTGGGCTCTAAAGATTTTTGAGTTCTTCGCTATTCCTATTCAGAATGGTTAACTTCAGCGCCACGTTGCTCTCATAAAATCCCATCTACATTGTTTTCTACGATTGGATCGTACGTGTATGATTAACTATTTCATCACTCCTGAAACTACTTCTAGAATCTATCTGATACGTCGGCATTCACCACTTCTCTAATCCTGTGCAGTTGTAAAACTTCTTTTACGGACTACCACACGCGAGCCTCCGCCAAGTTTTACATACGGCAGTTAATTCCTTGGATCGAAACGTTTTTCCTCAGGACCGCACACATTCCTATTTCAGTCGCCGGCAAACATCTTGAATTCACTCTCGTTGGTCCGCAGGACGTGTAGCCCTATGGGGATCCCCACTTTAGGTGTGCGTAAGCCACATTTCGCCCCCGACCATTTCACCGCCGACTAACTTCGCAGTATTCGCAATCATGTGAAGGCAGCCTATACAGTTGGGTTCTAGAAGGAGCTCTTATCCACGTGTATGACAGCTGCCCGCGACTGAGCTCGCCTTCTAGCATTAGTGCGACCAAAAGCATCACACCTTCACTGTGAAGGAGTGGCTTCGCCAGCATGGCGCGCTTTCAACGAAAGGAACAATTCACACCAATGTCCCGATCGCCATCGAAACATTATGGGAAAGAGTAGGGATACCTTTGGTGGAAATTAGAACCAGGAATATGGGGGAGAAACTCGTCAAATTTCAAGAGAAGTGGAGGAAGCTGCCCTAGTAGACAGTGCATTCAATGACTGATTCCTTACTTAGGCCTTGTTAGTATTTCAGCGAACCCAGAAGATCATTAACAAAGTATTGGACCTGCCCAGTGTTATTCATCATGCGTAAGATTGTTTTGTTGAATTGTAAGCTTGCTAGAGTAATTTGAAACCTACTTGGAATTTGCTCATACGCGAGAATTTCTAGTGAAATGATTTTTTTCCATTCTTAATTCTTTCTCAATCCGAAACAAATATGCCGTTTAAGTGAAGTAGGACTATCTCTAAAACATATTAAAATTTGAATTGATTTGATTCAGCGGAAAAAAGTTACAGTCGAAAAACAATTTCGGCGAAGACTTTTGACCGCTACTGTATTAAATGAACGTTTTGCATGAAAACCTAGTGAGGTGGATAGCAGTAACAGCCTTGGAACTTCTGTGCTGAGGTTGGAGGAACGTGAAAGCTGGAGGATCGGTGATATTCATCCGCCTTCTATATGGAACTTAGTTTTATGGCTCAACAGAAAGGGAGTAACGAAGGCTCACGTTAGCCGCCAGTTCCCGACAGTGGGTAGTTTTTCCCAATTTATTTTTTTAAAACACACATCAGTATCGAACCTATGAGCTTAGTTTTAATACTTTACGACGAAGCCTGAATTCCCCGTGAGAGAAATTTTTCTTCTAGCTATTGTTTATTACTTGTGAGCATATAGGTATCATTATGGCGAAATTTGGAAGCTATTCGATCACAAAAAAGAAACTAAGAAGCTTTGAAAATTGGCCACCTTCTTAGTTTTTAAGCTTATCGTAATCGAAACAATTCCAAATTTCAAGTTATGCTCGAGATCACAAATTATGAATTAATAGTATGTTGTGCCAACCACACTATAGTGTAATGCCAATGATAATTTTGGGACTTTAGAGAGATGAGTCCCACTTCAAGCTAATTTTAATGAAAAAGTGCATTAATGGGCCGGTTGCGGGGACCAGCGCCGATTCATTGTTGCGCTTGTACACAAATACTTGTAATATTAACAGCAACACACCATGAAATGGCAGGTTTAGCTCACAATTAGGAAGGGGAAAGTTGACTAAAGCAACCTCTAGCAGGATTATAAGAGCTATGCTTCCCAAGGGCAAGGAAACATTTGAATTTGATGGTGGCAGATGCCACCGCCAGGGCCGAAAGGGCTAAAATCAGATCCGAAGCATGGCAAAGTCGCCTTAGTACCGCGCTGGTGTTTGGTTCAGTAGTGTCTAAGTTATACTTGATGCCTTATTGTTCCTTTTCCCGGATAATCTTGTTTCCATAGCCGCTTTTCTCGATGGCATCAACTCAAAACTGAACATGAAATTGTAGTGTTTGTGCAGGAGCCAGTCGGGGCGGTTTTTCCTAAATATCGGTAGTCTCAATTTTTTAGGTCTTATGATGTTCCAGTGTCATGATTGGTGATGGAAATTGGAATCATTGATGCATTGGGTATTATGCTACGTGCTCCGATAGCGATCTTTTTCCATTTTCCCGGTAACGGCATGCATAGCTGGCTGTCACGAGACTCGACGACACAAACATAAGTCATTCTTTTTTAACTCTCTCTCCTCCTTGTCATGTGCTCGTCCTCTTTTCCTGTGTAACAACCCTTCCTAAGTCATAATCTTCGTAATAAGCACATCGTGGGAAGTCGTCAATAAGGTCATCACCTTATCCATTGTCGTTCTTCGATTTGCGTTGGATCGATCACCGGCACCGCCCTCGTTCGCCGGAAAACTGTCATCAGTTCAGCTGTGCCGCTTACAAACGTCACTTCTTGGGTTTGCTACCTTTTGCTGGTATTTGTTGATACTTTTTGTTTTCTTCGGCTTTTAGTAGTTTGGATCGCGCTAGGCTGAATATGCTGTATTAGTCTGCTTCATTCGCATTACAGCATACTGCAAAATCACGAAGCACTCTTAAAGTCAGGAATGATCACGATTACATAGAGATCTTCTACTGTGGAATAAATGAGTACATATCGCGCACCAATTAGGATTGCTTTACGGAATATCATCTCTATGACGTCCTAGGTATCTGAAGTATTTTTTAGGACTTGTAATTGAAATTGCTAGGTTACAATCGCAGTAAGATGACAGATTACCCTAACAAATCTATCTCCATGTTTAGCCTTCTGGGTGTGAGCAGTGCTGGTTTGGTCATCGTAAAGCCCCTGAATTATGGAAAACATAGACACATTCTCTGCGTAAGAACGCTCCGTACTGGTTCCATTTGTCGCGCCATTATAAAAATAACCATCATGCAAGTACGCTGGCGTAGGATCATTTTCTTGGCAAGTGTAGAATCAGGAGAGTTTAAGTGATCGAGGAAAGATATCTAATCTCAAACGCAGTAGCGTGTCCGCTCACGATTATGTCTTTCGGGAAATGCTCAGTTTTCTCGAAACGGTTTTTTGCATGGCATAGGGGTACGTGTATGGAACCAAAACTGCAGTTCAATTTTCCTAATTGGGCCATCTGAATGCCAAAAAGTTGTGATGAACCGACCCGAGGTTCGAACCTTCGCGGTGACAATTTTTTGCAATTTGTGTTGCCGTTTCGAAATTCGCGATAAATGGCGTCCGCGTCAAAATGGGATGCATATCTAGAATCGGACCATCAGCAACCTTTATATGTAGAATTTGACTAAAAAACTGGTGAAAACGGCAGTTCCTTGAAAATTTCTTTTCTTCGCTCCTTTTTTGGTATTCAGAGGGTCGCTTAGGGAAAGTGAACTACAGTCCTTTGTTCTATGCACGCACTCCTGAATCATGCAAAGATCCGTTCCGAGAGAGCTGAAAGACCTCCCTAGTTGTGTAAACTCTAGGGGCAATCGTTCACTAATTTGGTCTCTGGTTTAGTTTCATGTGCTTGCGCCCACCCTTTTAGGTAAATCAGTAAGACCTGCTATAGTAACGGGCTTAGATTCAGTAAGCCTTCAGAACAAAATCCAAGTTTACCTAAGCTTGGCTTGATTGGTCAGCCTCTCCGGCGAGGAGAATAGATTTGTGATTCTTCAACTAGTTTTTGGTTAATGAGTGGTTGGCCTCGATGGTCCCTATGGTGCTGATCACTACTGACAGGTATACGTACCATAGCTTTCAGCACTCACACGTATAACGTGTTGAGCCGGTTAGCCGATATCGGCAATGACCGCGAGGCTGAAAGCTTTAGCAATGAATTTTGACTTGTTTTGTTTGTTAACTGCTGTTTTAACGCCGCAGTTGTGTGACTGAACTGTCGGCGTCAAACAGGCAGTTAACTACTGACAGGATCTGATCATCGTCTGGCGTCTTGGGAGTATTTTTTGTGAGCCTGCAGTTCCAGTCATACGAGCTGGTTTTGATCATAGAGGCTGCTGTAGAAAAGACTTTTTTAGAACATGGACGATTTCTAAATTTATGGGTTCCATGGTAATATTTTTCAATAGAACCATCTTCCTGGCGTGTACTTTGAACTCGAGTTGTTTGGAGAGCTAGCTGGCAGTATCGAGCCAACGGATTATTTCTGCTCTTTGGCCTGTTTCCTTTGCATCTGGTCAATGTTCGTTTTCCTCCAATCTTCTATCTAGCGCAGCTGTCTACCGTTTACGAGACTGCGGATGTTTTCCATGCTGTAAGGGAGAGTTAAATCAACTAAATTTAAGTGCTCAATCATAGTTTTTCATTTCAATTTTTTCGTTAGGATATTGCAGCTGAGATTTCCATTGTTAGGATAACGCCTAAATATTACCCCTGATTTATACCTACGTGCATTTCCTCTCATTATGAACTCTGAGGGGGTTGTCTTCAACGCTGAACAGCTGACTCATGATAAGTATTTACCTCGTCTCGGGGCAGCTTTCTCCTGAAAAATCGGCTTTGCTGCTAGCAAAAAAGTTTCCTGCATCAAACCTCTGCCGGAGGAGGTCTAGTCACGTTTTCCGATGGGTCGTCTGGAAGTGAGCTTTTTTGTATTTATTGTGTTCCACAGCATTTGTTTAACAATCGGACTAGCGAAATAGCTCTGTTTGCCTTTCTTTTTTGATAGCTATTTCATCAAGGTGGCGCAAATTCGCCTATTAGCTTCCTCTATTCGCAAAATGGTTTCGTCAACAGAATTGTCACCGAAAGAAAAAGCCAAAAAATTGGTGAGCTGATCTTCTTTCTTTGATACTTTCTATGCTTTTCTTTACAAAGCTCCTACTTGTTTCATTGGTTTCAGGATTATGATCGCTTTATAATTTGACTTATTCACAGGCTGCCTTCACCTGTGGAGAAAAGAATATTGCAAGCGGTTGCCGATTAGGAGTTGGTTCTGGTTCAACTGTCAAGTACGTCACTTCCTTTGTTTTCTTTCTGGTTTCACTTTTTTATTTTTTGAATCACTATCCATGTTCATTTCTATCATTCAAGGTATTTGGTTGAATATCTGGAAGGTGCAGTGAAGGCAGGAAAGCTGCAAAACATTGTCTGTGTGCCCACGAGTTTTCTGGCGAGTTTTTTTTATAACCAATGTCAATTCTGTAATCATGCTTCCCCCGCTACCAATCGATAGGAGCCCTTCAGATTATATGTATTCCATTTTTTTATGCCTCTCCCAATTGCAGTGCCGCTTGCCTATTACATGTGCTGGTTAAGCTTCAGTAAGGTTGCCTTGTCAGTGTGTCTTTCATGATTAGATATCCCTTCTATACCAAAGCGGGTAATTTGATGTTGAGCTGGGTCTAAATGTTCAGCCTAGAAACACACTTTTGGGGTTACATCATTTCACCATAATTATTGTTGCCAAGGTCTGATTATACAGTAGAGGTTTTTAGACGAAAAAGTGGCTTCTGGATGCAGGTTTGGCTGTAACCGATCTCCATGGCACGCCTGAACTTGATGTCTGTATCGATGGAGCCGATGAGGTACTTCAATCTGTAATTCTTTTTATTAGATGATTTATAGTTTACACCGTTTTACTTCTACTTTTTCTGAGCATCTGAATATCACCCCACCAGCCCAATCAATAGGGAGATCGAGGTCAAATTCCTTATACATTGTCAGGGAGCTCATTAAGTGTATTTCTTGGTATATATGATGATGCTATGAGAATATCATTAGAATATCTGATATCTCTGTCTTCTTCATATCGTTCTTAAAAACCACATGAGCGTTATTTAGCAACAATTTGATGTGCTATATGTAGGAAGATCCCGCCGCCCAATTTTGTAGCCGCAGTTTGGGGAATTTTCCACGGTGGTCATCTGTGAAATAGGAACATTGTAAAAAAAAAAACTCATGGATAACTCTGACTTCTTCAATGAGCTTTGCTCCCTTTGTATACCATGATTCATTTATGCATTTCTCTAATACTCTACTCTGTTTCGTGAGGGCTAGTGGATAACCTTCGGTAAGCAAGTGGCTGCCGTCACTACAAAACCAGTATGTCGTGATCCGAAGCGCAATGATCTGGACCAGGGCGCTGTATAGATAGTGCCACTAAAGCTTCTGCTTGTCCAGAATTAACTTGATAAATTTGACATCTGCTTTGATTATTTGACCCGTTTGGAGGTTGTCTATTTTTTTTCTTTGGCATTTCTTTGAGTAATTGAGGCTCGCAATGAGGCGCTTTCGAACTTTGATCACTTAGGAATATTCTTTCGCAATAGTCAGTAAGCAGTTGCCTTGTGCTCAGCATAGGTACATCTTCGTTGAATGACGGATAGGTTTCTTGATGACAATATCTTGAAACCATCACTTGTTTGTTTGAAGTTAATTTGATGGAGCCATCTATAAATAGTCTTTTTGACAGTCCGCTCTTCTCGAAATTCACGAAACATTCTGCGCGAGCATATCTGCAAGCGGTACTAAATTTCTTGGACAGTAACTTGATGTTTGATGCAATCATTCCCATTTATTAACGAAGCAGTGTCTACGTTCTTGATCAATTCTCTATTTGTCTTGTATTATAGTTAGTAATTTCTGTGGAGTAATGCACTCGGTAACATATTCAGATCGATGCCAACTTCACATGTATCAAAGGTGGTGGCGGCTGCCTTGCTAGGGAAAAAATTGTCCAGCATGCCGCTCACAAATTCTTCGTGAGTTTTTCTTCGATTAAGATACCACTATTAAATGTAATATACACACCGAAATACTGGCTGAAAGCATAGATTATTATTTTGAAAGTGCTGGAGAGCTGTTTTGTATTCATATGTTCATTTCAGGTCATTGCTGATAGCTCAAAGGAGTCAGTAAATCTAGGAGACCACTTTGGCCACATACCTATTGAAGTAAGTTTTAGTAATGCATTTTATTGAGTTAGGTATTTTTTTCTGAAAATCAGAGCATGATAGTTCGTTACTACTCTATTGGCGGCAGTATGTGGTTCGTCTTTTGCCATACCTCTTCTTTGAATGCTGTTCTTTTTTGCTTCTCATTTTTGGGGAGGGGAGGTGGGTGGGAGAGTCAAAATTAGGGACGTCCGACGGATCGTTTCGTTTTTGTGAATGGGGCAAGTCTACCCAGGTTTCGCTTTATTTCGAATTTCTAGTCTGGTGGAACTTTAAGGATGAGATTTTAAATTGTTATGTTCTTCTGTGCCACACGAGGTTGATAAATGGAACCTTTTATTAAGTGGCCTGACGTTTCGACCTTCTCGTCTTCTTCAGAGGCCTGAAGATAGCTCGAAGCTTTTTGATCTTGTAATCTACCCGACCAAGCACCTCCCCACTTCTAGCGTTTCCGACGTCGTGTTGAGAAACACCTCGAAAACCAACGATACGATAACGAATCCACTAGTTTTAAATAAAAGGTTCCATTTCATCAACCTACCCCCGCCTCGTGTGGCACAGAAGAACAAACAATTTCACCCGATCATGCCCGCCAGGTTCGCAACAAGGGATACAGCGTGGAACTTTAGGAGCGAGGATTTTTATTTTATCAACGTCTGGAAACAAAACTCCCAGGCTGAACCTTACTTTTTCAATTTTGAGGTGCTACCGTTTGCTGCTCCGGCTGTGCTGCGCTCACTGCCGCGAACGGAAGGTGGTACTGCACAGATGAGAATGGCGGCAAACAAATGCGGGCCTGTGATAACAGACAACAACAACTACATCATTGATTGGGCGTTCGAGAAGAATAAGCCGCGTGATTGGAAAGAAGTTCAATTGAGACTCGCTAACACTCCAGGTAAGTTTTTGTTTGTTAACTGCTGTTTTTGGCCGCAGTTCGCCTTGCGAATGTTTCACAAGAATGCTGGGTTGTGAACAAAACTTTCGCCCCAGGCGGGACTAGAACCCGCACCTCTCGCTTTCCGGGCAAGTGCGCTACCAGTTACGCTACCGGGGCACCATTTCATCCCCGATATCGGCTAACCGGCTCAACACGTTATACGTGTGAGTGCTGAAAGCTATGGTACGTATACCATGAAAAGCTGAGTTGGAATGAAATGGTGCCCCGGTAGCGTAACTGGTAGCGCACTTGCCCGGAAAGCGAGAGGTGCGGGTTCTAGTCCCGCCTGGGGCGAAAGTTTTGTTCACAACCCAGCATTCTTGTGAAACTATTCTCAAGGTAAGACCGAAATAACTTCGTATATAAATAATTACTAAATATTAAAGAGGGGAATGCAGTACTGTTCTGCACAGAAATTTTCATGGTGATATAAAGCCTTCATGCTGATACTGTGTGGTTTCAATGAAGGACATTTGGGGTGGAGGTGGGGGGAGGGGGTGGGTCGTTGGCTCGTTTCCTGGTTCCTCATCCTCGGAAAGGGCTTGAACGAAGTATGCGGATGAGTTCAAGGGTGTGGGTCATGGTTCCTCCTGGTTTATCGTCCCCGAATAGAGCCTGGGCAAAGGAAAGACAAAAGGTTAAGCTTTGACTGCTCTTTTTTTGAATTGCGCCACGGGATCAAGTCGAGTTCGTAATCATGGTGGTATTTTCGTGCGATTTAGTTGAGCAATGGCTGTGGGCAGTTAATATGTAAGTCAGTCCCAGACGAGTCTGGTACCGATTAGCCAACCCTTAAGGGGTAGAAAACCTGGTTGGGCTGGGGGTATGATGTGGCATTGATCACGGTCCACGCGTGCAGTAGAGATGTTTTCTTGCTGACATTGCTATAAGTTTGCCAAAGTAATGAATAAGCAAATTTTCGGCTCTTGCACAATTATACCGTTCTAGGTATCGTGGAAACAGGTCTATTCATCGGTGTGGTAGACAAAGTATATTTCGCCTATCCCGATGGAAATGTCAAAGAAGTTGACGCCAGAAAACACTAACAACTACGAAGTTCTTATGCACATCGTTATTTTAGTTGTTTTGTAGGAGTTAGTTCTTCTTTAGTGACTCCTTGTTGATAGCGCAGCGCTATGCAGGGACTTGCTCGTGCCTTACCCAGAGAAATCACTGCTCTATTCTATGTCTCTTTCTACAGTGAGGCCTTCGTTTTATTGTTACACCGGTTGTGGACGTGGTACATATCTCTACAGCTGTGAACATCCTTGATCATTTCACTTTCCTATCATTCCGCAATGCTTTTCTGTGTTTAAATTTATGCCTTATTGAGAATTTTTACTCTAGATGTTCAATTTTCGTATATTTCTAGAAGATGTGATATGTCTTAATTGTGGTACTGACTAAAGCAAATTGAAACAGAAATGTCTGTTACGTTGTTTTCGTGATGAGAGGTTCTCTCATTCAAAAACGAGAAAAGCGTCGGGTGCAGATCATACACCACAAGTGACGACGGCCTCCAAGTAAATGTGGTTAGTAGTGATTCATAGTGATAGCTGACTTTTGGTAAATGATAACTGTAATTAGTGACAACTGATAGAATACAACAGTGCCATAGATTGCCACCATGCTCACGGGCAAGGGAAACATTTATTGTGGGAGGCAGTCGGTTACTCTATGGCGTACTGGTCTGGCACCGAGCGCTCTTCTCGTCTTGTGAAAGAGAGTATATGGTCGCTAAAGAAAGCGTGGTGCTTATGGTTGAGTTTTGCCACCGTAATGACGATGCTTAAGAGTACGCTCACACATGCGGTGAAATGTGGTTACTGCTGAAATAAAATGGGGTCTCATCCGGTAAGAGGGGGCATTGCGGTGCACGGTCTGCTCTAATGCCAATTTGGCTCAAGGAGTCCTTTAAAGTTACGAGCTGCTATCAGCTTTTTTCCTATGTTATTTCTTCAGGTGTTTTGTGTAATGTATGTATTCTTGTACTAGATGACATTAACGTCTACGAGAAGTGAAATTCACCTAGTTAGCAGGTCAGGACTAAGCCAGGAGGGGGAGGAAGTCCCCCGGGGAAAGCCAAGATTGCTCACGGATCCGGGGACTCCTTCCCTTCTAGGGCTTAGTCCTGAACGTCTACAATAAAATAATGTGCTTTCCATGGTTTGAAATGCTCTAGATCGCTATGCCCCCCCCCTTACTGGATGGAGACCCCAAAACTGGGAGATAGCGAGGGGGATAAAAGCGCTTGGAAACACAAAATAGTTTTTTGTGCGTTGTCCTCTGTCGCTACATGTTGGTGATGTTCATGCTCTATACATGTAGTGTGCACCTAGAGTGCATATAAAATAAAAAAAAATAAATAAATAAATAAAAACCTTGCTTCCTTGAATGATAGACATGCTTATTGGGCAGATAGAGGCAAAACGTCTAGCAGGTACTGTGGGTGAAGGCGAGAGAACGGACGTCAGGGAAAAGAGAGAATGGCAGATTAGCGGAGACGCAGACAGCTGTGTTGCGTGCCGTGTTCAGCTACGGTCCTACCAATCCCCTACCTTTGCGTTGTGGTCCACTTGCCAGGGAAGGCATTCAAGTCCACATGAACACTTTGAATTCAGGACTTACAAGGGAAGGATCCCAGGTCGAAGTGGCCATTCGTAATGAAACCTATACTCACATACGTGTTTTCGGACGCTGATTTCAAATCCGTCCTCCAAATTTGCGGAACGATTCTCTGAACAGAGTTACAAAGGTTTCAAATGAATGGCTGTTAGAAGAGACACCCTCAGCCCACTGCGGCAGCGGCGGCCTGGCAGAGTGGTAGTGGGGGCGCATGTTGGTGGTGAGACTATGGTTCGGATCCTGGTCATGATGAAGTTTTTGCATTTTGTAATTTTGCTTGTTTTCAAGCTGAAAGACCATTCAGTGTTGAAATTACGCCATGGACAACGCTTTCAAGTGTTTGCAACGTGTTTGCATGCTCCTTTCAAGTACGACCTAATTTCTTTATGAAGTTTTCGATCAATTATTGTACAGGGTAGGGTATGGGGTACTGCCACGTCACAGAAAGTGACGTCATTGTCAGTGACAGAGACCAATCTATAAACGGCAAAGATACCAACAACAGAACACGTTGCAAACACTTGACAGCGTTGTACATGGCGTAATTTCAACACTGAATGGTCTTTCAGCTTGAAAACAAGCAAAATTACAAAATGCAAAACTTCATCATGACCAGGATCCGAACCATAGTCTCACCACCAACATGCGCCCCCACTACCACTCTGCCAGGCCGCCGCTGCCGGCAGTGGGCTGAGGGTGTCTCTTCTAACAGCCATTCATTTGAAACCTTTGTAACTCTGTTCAGAGAATCGTTCCGCAAATTTGGAGGACGGATTTGAAATCAGCGTCCGAAAACACGTAGGTGAGTATAGGTTTCATTACGAATGGCCACTTCGACCTGGGATCCTTCCCTTGTTAGATACATATATCGGATAGAGCTTCAGGGTGCTAACTTAGTTGGGGGGGGGCCACGCGGCGGCGCGGCAGTCTGCTCGCCTGGCATGTTCGGAAATCCGTGGGCCAGGGGGAGTGTAGCCAGTCTAGGGGGGTGGGGGGTGGGGCAGTCACTTGACATGCGTGAAAAGCTGGAATGTTCGAGTTTACACTGTCTCGCTCGAGAGAGCCCAGGTGAGCAGACTGCCGCGCCGCCGCGTGGCCCCCCCCAACTAAGTTAGCACCGAGCTTCAAACGCTGATTACAAATATGGAAACTAAAACTGCAAAATGAACCTGCCAAGGAAGTTGTGAGCAGTCAAAGTTGGCTGGAAGTAAAGCGTTACATATGAACCGTGCTAGCTCCGGCTTTCAGAGTCGCCGTGGAGTAGTGGTAGTGCTCTCGCTCTCCAGCCGGTAGGTCATAAGTTCTCCTCCTGTTGGAGTGCAAATTTTGAGAGCACTACCACTACTCCACGGCGACTTTGAATGCCCGGACGCTAGCACGGTTCATATGTAACGCTTTACTTCCAGTCGACTTTGACTGCTCACGACTTCCTTGACAGGGTCATTTTGCAATTTTAAGAGCGCAGACATGACGTGCCCATCTTGTGCTCTATGGTTACTAAAGAAGAGGCATCTGAACACTCGGAGCAAAGTTCGATTCACTTTAACCATGCACACTGCGTGAGGTCAGCTGTTGATTCTCTGAACATGTGCCTTATACAAAAACTGAACGGCTCATTTCTCAGAAGTATATAATCCGATACTTTTCCACATTGACGACAGCGCCTCTTTTTGCTTTTGTAGCCGCGTGGGACGAGCTTGACGATAGCACACGTTTCTACTTTTTTGGTCGCTTGGGACGGGCGCGGTTTTGCGAGCGCGATCGCTGTGATTCGGTGTTGGATTATGCCGTCCCACGAGGCGCGTTTCTTGATCAACTTCAACAACAACTCATCAATTCTATTATCGGGAGAGTAGAACAGTTTTCATGAGATTTGCTCCACATTTCTTGAGGAAGCTGTAGATCAATCAACATAAGTTTTGCTCGATTCTGGTGGTATAAAAAAGGAGTTTCTCTATTCTTCTCTGCCTTTGTGTAGAGCTGAGTTTTTATTTTTATTTGTTTATTTATTTATGCACCCAAATGACGCGCTCTTACACACGGGTAGGTGAGGTAAACACTAAATCAACATTGAATAAATACTAAATAAACAAAGAGGCAAGAGGATCGAAGTCGTACCATCTAACCGCCATCATAGTGGGAAAAAAGTCCACAATTTAGAAGTAATATAGCTGAAACAGGGACAGAGAAAAGCCCGGACCACCATGAGTGGAAAATAGCAGCTTGCCTGAACTTCGAGACACGAGTATACCGACAACCCTCGTGGAACCGATAAGCGCCGAATTCCAAGCCTTGTGAGACCCGATCATGGAGAGGGAATGCTCATAGGGAAAGGGGTAAGAAGATTCAGATAAAACTCAGTCTAAAATCTCAATAATTTTCCGCCGAAGGGGAAAGGGTTCATCACTGATCATTGCAACTTCAATGAAAGGCTGCTAGTCCCCTCGAGAGGCTCTAGAGGTAATTCTATACGCCAGAAAGAAAATCAAACAACAATAGAAGCAAAAAACAAAAGATCCGAAATAGGAACAGACACTACACCTTAGATAGTACAGTGAAGAATAGCAAAACCTCAAGCTACATAGAAGCTATACTACTAGATGTTATCAACAAATATCACCAACGCCAATCTTTTGGAGAAGATCGATATTTTTCTCAGAGCCACCAAGTGCCGACCAAGCACCTCTCTTCCGCCGCCGCGCACTTCCCGGTGCCACGCGCTCACCCAGGGGCTGTTTTTTTATTTTTTTTTTTTTTTTTTGGTTTTTTTCTTTTTTGCGGAAACATTGAGTCCCTCTATCTCCCTTCTCGTATTTCTTGGCGAGGCGGGCCTTTCCATAATTTTCTAAATGGTCCCTTCCTCACTTTCGTGCATATGTGTCGTGTTCTAAAATAAGCGGCCCAATATGAACCGCTCCTAAGGGAGAACTTGCACGTGCTGATTTTTGGCCTTTTTCGCGTGCAAATCATCTCTGCGCTGTCACGCTGGGTCATGTGTGCCAGCGGCGCGCGAACGGAGCAGAATAGAGAAAATACCCTTTTTAAGGCCTATTGTGGATATTCTAAAACGCTCAGCTACATACTTGAGCTGGGGCGTTCCCCCACCGCGTCCGTGAAGCCCGTAGTCTGAAACTTCTCTTGCTTCGGCATTTCTTCCAATTCTTTGCGGTTAATGTTGGATGCCATTTGTGGAAAGCGATTCTATCATCCCCACAACTCAGACTGTCAACCTCGTCAAAACAAAAACATAATGGGTAACATCGTCAACAACGGGAATGTGCAGAACAACGGCTCCCTTCTTCATTTTTGGGATCGGCGTTTGAGTGTCAAGGAGTATGGCATCCAGGACGAATCCAGTAATGGAAAAGGTCCTGCGGAATTCACGATCAAACTTTGGTTGATCCTGGTAGAAGAAGTCAATCGCCTTGCGCAATCTATAAGTGGCAATGACCGAGTGATGAAAGTGAGTCGGTAGTTTCGAGCCGGATGCAAGTCAAAATATCAATACTATACATTGAAGACCAGTGCATATAAAGTTGATCTCCTTTTCCCAATACATCGTTTCATTAAAGAGAGGAATTTCACGATTAGAATGAAGGTCGAAGAAAGGGAAACTGACCTAGTTGAGGGACCCACGGACCTCCTGAGGGTGCGAACTGACGCGCAATTCGCATGGAAAAATTTGACCTCGGCGACCTATCATGCCTCAAAGCTGGCGGGTCCGGCGATCTCCGCCCACCGATCATCTGATCACTCGCCGTAGTTCAATACGTGGCGAGTGATTAGATAGCTGAGAGAGCGTAGTGTTGAAGAGGGCACAGCGATGAGAGTCGCATCAATGCTCGAATCAACGGGCAAGGAAGGGGTACCATTTCTCGGGTTCTGGGCCGTTTCTCATGGTTCTTCCTTCTTCGTGTACCACTCACCATCCCTAGGTTAATTTGAAATGGGTTGCTTTTTCATCGTGAATTCGTCCTTTAAAAGATCGATTACGGTAGATTGGTGAATCTGTCTAAACTTTGAGAAAGATTTATATTTGTTATATCAGGTTTTTCCATTAACGAAGTCAGGGCCTGACAGACTCTTCAGGGTAATCTTCAACAATTTTCCTAACCGTCTCCCTCCTGCCGCGCTAAATGTCATTACTTACCAGCACGACCTGGCATGCGAGAGGCGACTCATCACAACCAAGGTAAGGCCCCGCTCTAGTTTAGCATCGGATTGCTGGTCTTTCCTTCTTTGGCGATACCGCTCATTCAATTTCATGAGAAATATGTGGTCAAAGAAAGGTGCAGGAGTTAGGCGATACTTTCAAACTTTGAGGCAAGCACACTGCGCACGGAATCAACCCAAGAGGCGCGCTTCATACTCTGCCTGTGAATTTGAGCGATTCTCACAGTGCTGAAACAGCGGCTTTATGGTGTGGACGCGATAGTAGTATTTCGCCACTATATTTAAACCTTAAAAGTGTCACTGTTCAACTGCAAGCGGAGCAGTAAGCATATTGCCAAGTGAGTTTGTTGGCCGTATTCGTTTTCTTTATTACTATTGTCTTTTAAATTGGCCACCCCCCATTCTCTTCCGTCCTAACCTCTTCTACACAGACCCCCCCTTTTCATCCAATAGGTAACAGAGTATCCCTGGACATGATCCCTCATCTTTTTTATATGTTGTGTTTCAGTTCGAATTCCAATCCGAATATCCCCGGGAGCGGCTTCCGACGAGCGTTGCAATGACAAAATAGTGGATGAATGTGTCAGATGAAACGAAAGAAGAAGTTCGTTGGTCTTTCGGGAAGATCAATGCCTTCACGTGTATGATTTCACTCCTATGCGGAACCCTTCACGTCATGTTTCCTCCCGAGCTAGAAGAATGATGGATTTTGGTTTGCAAAGCGACAACAGAACTACGAATAGAATCTCGCGAACGAGGTCAGGGTTATATAAATATAATAGTTATATGTTCAATTGTTGTACTTTTGTTATTTATTGCAGTTTTTTTGAATAGGTTCCTAGAGCTTCAGCCTTGCCTCAGCCTTTTCAACAGCCGGGAAGTCTCAGAAAAGCTGCGATTTCTGAGCTTCTGTATATCCTCTGACCCCCTATCGACAAAGATTTTTATGACAGAGCTCTCAACAAATAAGCACCTCGATCAAGGTTGAAGAGTTCATTGCACAAATTCCGTGCATAACTGGCAAGTGGTAGTGAAAATGAGAACATGCTTTTACAACTAATGGATAAGTATCACAGACGCAAGGCAGTTTCACAGATATGTAATAAATACAAGGAAGCACCAAGTAAGCAGCTATGTGGGTTAATTCACTTTTTTCGATTTTGCTGGCTGTCGAAAGCAAGCGTGACACGCGGGTGAGCTCGGTTAATGGGATGGGAAGAAGAAGAAGAAGGGTTTGGGTCATATAATCCACTCCGTACAAAATGATGGAACTTTGACCATGCTTTATTAGGACGCATCTTTATCATCTACTGATGTGTATTTGAGGATGAACAGCCAATATATGTCAAGAAACGACCTATAGAGGCGCCTATTATGAAGTTAACCTTAGAGTGCCGCGTCTGAACTGGAGTTCTGTGCGGTAAAGGTGCCGAGAAGGGCGCAGGACCACCCGGTAAAAGAGGCCCTGGGACTCGAGGCACAGGGCAAGCGACAAGGAGCTACCTTGAATAAGAGGTGGAGAGACGTCATCAATAAGAATCCCACTGAAATTGAGGTTTTGGTGGAATAAAAAATGCGGTGCTGGGGGCATCCTCCAGGACTAAGCCTAGAAGGGGCAGGAATATCAGAGAGGATGAAATGGCTGACGCACCTGGAGTTCCTTCTCCCCGCCTAAGGCATAATCCCGTTTTTAATAAAAGGAACATGTTTTACGCGATTTTAAATGCATTGTCACCACAGTGCCCCTGTATCTTGCGATAGCGCCAAAAATGCTTCGCATAGGAAAGACGGGCGATGGCTAGCAAAAGCAGCTTGCCCTGCGCTGGCGTAAAATTGACCCTTAGGATGGACTCTGAAGGAAATGGTTTCTTAATGATCCTTAGTAAGAGAAACACGCCATTCAGAGACAGCCAGCAGTATCATAGTTCGAGTTTGGGATATGAGAAATGGGACGACTAGCTAGCGTGGCAAAATTGTGGAAGGAATAAATAACAATTATATAATCTATGTGGGCGTTAATTCTATACATTCTCACTGAATACTTAATGGGGAAGAGATTCGACTCAGTGGGTTTAAAGGTCTGCCTTTATAAAGTCTTTGACTTCTTAGATTTTGCGATGTAGGCTTTGTAGAAGAACTGAAGGAACAGCACAGCAAACGTGACATAGATGATGAAGGCCAAATAGAGGTTGGCCATTGATTGCTGGCATCTGGAAAGAATTTTCATCAATACAGTACCAAGTCGCAAGGTTACTGTAATATAGCAGGACTTACGGCAGATTGGACTCGGTTTAATTCGATAGACAATATAGGAGACAGCTACTCCAGCCAACATCTGAGCGGTTTGAATAGTTGTGACACCCATCGAGACCTAAAATTGTTGATAGGTGAAATATTGCCAATGGGGGTTCTAAAAAGCCGATGGTCACCAGAATCCGACGCTTGGGGGCATTTGGTAGTCTAGAGTTCTTGTCTTGGTCCTGTCCTGGTTTCTTTTCTTTTTTGGACTATCCACTGCTTGCGGGTTCCTACTTCTCCAGATTGCGGAGCTGTGTCGAATCAGTAACTTTAGACGCCGGTTAGTGAAAGGTGGTTAAGAAGCGCAGTGATATTGTCCGGCGAAATGCCTATTTGGAGCTATTCGCAAGATACAGGGGCATACTCTGGGATTTTCTCCGAAGAGGCAGGAACTTCGGGGAAATGGAAAATTGCTTATGTACCCTCGAATCTCTTATCCTCGCACTTAATGCTTAGTGCGGTTTTAGACAAAAAGAAGTAGTTTGTCCGCGGTCTTGAATGCATTGCCACCACAATGTGCCTCATCTAGCACCTGCATATTTCTTCGTGCCTTGGGCATAGCGTTTCGGGTCACTGAGCGTGCAGTCGGAAGAGACGCAGACATTGTAAGATGCATACTCGCTCAGGGTCGAGGTGAGTGAAATGGACGTCGTTTGGACCAAGTCCCACCCGGAAAAATATCGTGCGCGGAATATCCGCAAGTGCAGGGTAGCCAAACAGGAGGCCGGTCCCAATGGCATGAAGGCAGGTATCGGACGCTGAATTTCGTTGTGATAGTTGTTGTTGGTGAAGTGTAGACGTAGTATTGGCTACATTCCTGTTCAATTAAAGGACGAATTCACGATGAAAAAGCAACCCATTTCAAATTAACCTAGGGATGGTGAGTGGTACACGAAAGAAGGAAGAACCATGAGAAACGGCCCAGAACCCGAGAAATGGTACCCCTTCCTTGCCCGTTGATTCGAGCATTGATGCGACTCTCATCGCTGTGCCCTCTTCAACACTACGCTCTCTCAGCTATCTAATCACTCGCCACGTATTGAACTACGGCGAGTGATCAGATGATCGGTGGGCGGAGATCGCCGGACCCGCCAGCTTTGAGGCATGATAGGTCGCCGAGGTCAAATTTTTCCATGCGAATTGCGCGTCAGTTCGCACCCTCAGGAGGTCCGTGGGTCCCTCAACTAGGTCAGTTTCCCTTTCTTCGACCTTCATTCTAATCGTGAATTCCTCCTTTAATTGAACGAAATCACCTACAGTACGCGCTGCGCCTCGTCCGCTGAATCTGCGTCATTGCCGCGCGACGGGCTCCTGCCGGGTAGCCGCGAGTACTCTCCCTCTCTTCTAAAATTCGTTGGGCGGTCCGGCCACACTGCTTCAACCAGGAAGGCCATGTCAGATTGGGGGGCCGGGCGCAGTATCAATCTACAAATGCTATACTTTGCGTGATGGTTCGCAACCCTTGGAGGGCCCGCCTGTCTCTCACTAGGTAATTCCTATTCTCGAGCTTCGTTCTTATTCGTTGAACCCTGGTCTTTGATCCGTCACCTACGCAATCGGTGATAAGAAAGAATGACCCAACAAGAACAAAACCCAAGCAACGACGAAACCTCAATCTTGTGGCCAAGTCCCAGCACAGCGCACTTTACTACGGTATTTCTGCACCGGGCTAATGGTACCTAAATGACTAAATGTTTCAAAATCACGCATAGTTAAGAACATACCCATTTTGGTACACGTATTCCGTAAGCTGTGAAGGTGTAGTAAGTGTACATGACTGAATGAGCGAGGAAGTTCATGGCTATGAAAGCTCGACCTGGTGCCGCATGTTCTGCACCTGAAAACACCACAAATTGAATCATGCACCGCGTATAATGTGCTGGAGGAGTTGACTTTTTTTTTTTGTATTTCCCGATTTGAGGGCAGCACTAAATCGGCCCCAATGAAAAAAAAAAAGCTGAAGCTATTGTTTTTGAGTGACCTCATACTGAAGCTGGCATGGCATATGTTGTGCATAAGTCATGGAGGTCGTCTAGACAATCCCAGCCATTAGCCATTGCCTATCGCGCGGCGATTTCGGAGACGATATTGGCTCTATTTACCGTATGCAAACAACAGTTGGAGAAGTTGTGCAAAAAAATTTGGAACCGTTGAATCTGTGGTGACCACAATGCCAACGTTACGGTTGAAACGATTAACGCGATCACTGTAGAGTTAAAGTGCATTGAAAAGCTGTAATGTATAGTTTGTTTTCATTTATTTTTGTTTATTTTTCTGTGAACTTATTACATTATGTAGTTTGGAGTTAGTGACATGGTTTTAAAGTTTTCTTTAAATGGTTAAATTTTAAAGAAGCTCGGTGAAAATGCGCGTTCCAAGGACAGCTTGCTGCGCGTCCGGTATCGAGGCGTTCGTATAATCAGTGAGTATAAATATGATATAATAATCATGCAATAAGAACACATTGTTCACGTTCCACCCCATCCTTCATAAACCTCTGAAAAACTTGTGGAATTTCGAAAAGAAAAATGTGGACGCTATTCCGTTACTGTTGAAAAGAGACATCCAGACGCAGAAAAAGTGACAGCCAGACGCAGAAGAAATTTCCGCAAATGCGCAAGTGGAACTGGAAGCGGTCGAACGACTACAAATGCAGAAGATTCGAAAAAAACTGCAGCGTCTCGCTTGCTTTTAACCGGGAGAGGCTGACAACCTCCATTAAGTGAGCAGTTGAAAGATATAGGTGAGATCGATAAATGCCTGAGATCTGGTTACAAATATGAAAGCTCGAAACTGCTAAGTAGACGTAACCAAAAAGTTAGCTATCAAATTTTCCAGGTTTCGCCTCCTCAGATGTCAAAAATTTCGCTGAATCTAGCCGAAGCTTCTAAAGCTGTTGCCGGATGGCTTCACCTGCCAAGAAGTAGATGTCATACTTATAAATCGGGAACATTACGGTAATCCTGGAAAAGGACGGCTTTTCCCAAATACTATCATACCAACGCCATTCAACGCACAGCCAACTATTGACCATCCATGACTCCTTGCAGGTTCTCTGTAGCAGCCCTGATTCAACATTTGTAACTTGCGCGTCCAACGCTCTTCGAATTCACCGCTAGGCCTCATTTCGAGTTGAACATACCAGCAGTAAGAAAGGTATATGCCTGGAGATCCTGGTCACAGTAGAGCAGTGATAGCGCCGCCACTCCTGCAGTTAAGGCCCCATATCCAATTGTGTGAGCATCTGTTCACATCTCAGTGTTGCATAAGTATTGCATAATAGATTTGATACTCTTTCTCTTTATTTCTGGTCATTCCCTTTTGTGTGCTTTCTCGAGAGTTTCTTAAATGTTGAAAATTCCAAACAAATGAACGATAAGCCGCTTCCTTGCAATTAGCCGTCATGGCGTTGTATATGAAACGGTTCAAAGCCACAAGTTCTGGTTGAAAATTGGTGTGTTCTTTGTTCGAAAATTTGATAGAAATTGCAATGAAGAAATAGTCAATGAGAGAGAGGGAAGCCCCATTTGAAAAAACACTAATTTTCCTTGTGAAGACCGGCTGCGTTATGATGGAGGAGACACACCCGAGCGTGGAGGAGAGGGAGAGGGAAAACGCGGCGAGAGAGCACGGGGCATGTGAGAGGGCGCAGCCGCCACGTGATGATAAGGATGGCAGCACGGCAGCGCACAAAGCAAGGCTTTAGCGCCGCTGCCCCTGAGCTTTTACTGGTCAAAGTGTCGCGCCTCATGCGCTTGGAGAACACTTTTTTCCACACTCTAGGAGGCGGGCTTTTTTGGCACCCACTCCCGACGATTTAGCGTGAATGCAGGCTAATAAATTGTTTATTAAACCTACGATCGGTATCCCCTGATCCAAAGTCAGACAAAACGAGCGCCGAGTCGTGGCAAAGTTAAAGACTATTTACGTCCTCAGACCTGGCTCAAAGAAAGAGAACTCTGCCGAACCAGATTTGGAGAGGACACTAAAGTACACTGCGTGGTGTCCTTGAGACGTTAATTTTCACCAGGAGTTTTTTGACTCTGTTACAGCTGGCCTACAATTGTCCTCCACAGTATGTACAGTGCAGACATGGTGAGAGGAAACAGCTAGTTCTTTGACTCACAACATCAAAAGGTCGTCCGCACGTTTCCCGAACCGGCTATTCCAGCTAAAGGCAGACATTTTCTAGTGGTGATGAGAACGATTTCAATTTAACTCAAGAGATCGTAAAAAATGATGGCTCAGGAATGTCTCTTACTGAACTGTCACCCTTTCACTGGATAGGATCGCTTGGTGGCTACCTTGATTTCCTTTTATGTGGTATGGCTGGGAAAGCGGAAAAGTTCAGAGGTCTCAGTGGCTGTCTGTAATGGGGAGCGTGCAACAGAATCGTCCGGGACTGGCGCCGTCGCGCGCGGCCACTTGCGCGGCGCCGTGACGCGGCACTTTTTCGATGGGCGCGGCAACAGTAGACTTTGTCGATTGGAGCGACAGATTTGCTGCCGTCCACATTAAGCCTTTTGGCGCTGGCCCGTCAACTTTAACGTTTTATTTTCTTCTTATTTTTAGGCCCGCTTCATTGCTGACGGCTCGTGCGGTCTTAAGGGATCAAGATCAATAGTTTAATTGAAATTTCAGGTACGCGAGGGCGGAGGAGACGGCGCCCGTGGTGTGAATAAATTCCGAGTTGGTCAGCATACTCCTGTAATACAAGTTTCGTTATGGAATCATTCAAAAACCAAGACAGCGACTCAGCCGCATTAACTGATTAAGCACATTCCCCTACCGGCTTCAGATGGCTTCCGCCGGCCATGTTATGAGCCTAAAATGTTAAAGAGGGGAGTCGGGGTAGCCCCTGTGAGAAATCGAATGACGCTCAACTCGTCCACTACAGTCGCGACTCAAGCGCGGTGGCTATTTACGATTCTGTTCAACACGCCTTTTTTGCAGGTCTGACATTTTGTATTACCTGAGTGCACTGTATAAATGAGTACAGCGGCATGGTGGTAGTAATGCAGAAATATGAGTGGTTTCTTCCGAAGGACGATGAACATAGTGTCTCCTAATTCGACGATCTGAAAAGTGTGCTTTACTAATTTTGAATTGATTTTTTTTATCAATTATCCGCCCTAGGGCTGTGCACAGCTTTCTTAGATCTAATGTATCTGATGAGCGCTTCGCTGAAGCAAACAATGTGTATTATTGCTTTCATAATAACTAGGTATTGCATATATTGAACTCCCCCTCCTCCCTCCCCCGACTCCTCGTCCGTGAAGTACACGTTCTCTTGATAGGCTGTCAAACCGACGAAGTGAATTCAGACAAAGTGCTGCAGTCCTGTTCGTGCTAATAGGACCTCCTCGGAAATTGTTAGTTTTGGTTGGAAAGGGTTCCCATTGTCTTACTATCAGTGCCAGCTTTGAAACTCCTTCCCAGCTCCCCAAAATCTTCCTAGCTCCCCAAAATTTATTCCTCCTCCCACACTTGGCTCATACTCTTCATATTTCCATATAGCACCGACACTAATCGAGTGAATCGAACCTTGGAAATAGCGAAAAGTAAACTCCAGAAGGCGGCGACGTCGTGTGGATGACAAGAGAAGCAAAGCGAGCGGTATATACCGTACTTGTAAAGCGATTGAAGAAAGTCCTGTAAAATCATTTTTTTTAGCGAAATGGTAGCATGAGAGATGGGTCCCCCCAACAGGCCCACCGCGCGGCTTCACCAAAAACAGATCTCACAGCAATTTTTGAACATTACTCTGAAAAGCTGTTTTCTCTGAATCCTTCTTTCTTCTCTTTTGTTTCTCATGGAGGTGTCCCCTAACAGGCCCACCGCGCGGCAAAGCAAGAGAGGCAGACGC
>MU879451.1:0-11126 GCA_036418205.1 Ostertagia ostertagi
GTTATATGTGCACAATTCCGCCATCAAGCGGCTCCTTCCAGTCTCAATTAGTCCCAAAACCTAGGTAGTGTCTTTGACTGCGGAAGTGGTACACATGTGTACCACCAGTAGTCAAAGGGTTGACTGAAAAATTTGAAAAACAGTGTGCTGAGCCTCACAAGAATGCTGGGTTGTGAACAAAACTAGCCCCAGACAGGACTCGAACCCTCACCTTTGCTTGCGCTACCACCACGTTATACCCCATATCGTGGCTGTGGTGTTGACGTGGCGTTCACGCGTTTGATAGAAGTTGCGCGGATAAGCTGCTTCCAGCATGCTCTCTTATGTACGTTAGAACGGAGTACGTTAGAAACGCCTTATCCAAGGCTTCTATCAAATGCGACGAAGGCCTTGTCAAAACCGTAGGCACGCCTAATTTGACTTGTTGATATGGACTGTACTCCACCGGGGCACCATTTCATTCCAACTCAGCTCTTCATAGTATACTTATCAGCACTCACGTAGAACGTATAACGTCGTTGAACTTGGCGCAGAAACGGGGTGATCCCCATCGCACCATTGACGGCTCACGTGAATAACGTTACCACCAGGTTTTCTATCTCACTGATAGCATTATTCCACCAACGCAAAGGCCAATCTTATCTTGAATGCAGTCTAAAGCACAGGAAAAGGGCCTGGGTGTTCTATGGTTCAGCACACTCTTCGCCCAGTGACCCTTCTTGTGCAACCTTCAAACCTTCGTTAGCGCTTCCCCTATGTTGAGAGGGATCATGGAATAGCAGCTCTCTTCAAAAATGCTCATGTGAGTAGTTTAAAATGGTGCCTGTAGGCTTTGACGCCAGATTTTTCTCCCCAGAGTCCATTGCTTTGACTGGGACGCATGCATCAGCCTAGGATACGCACAAAACATGAGAAGAGCTCAGGATCCGAGACATGGGACTCGTTCTCCCCGTAGATTTTCGCATGCGACTCCCACTCTCTGTGTGGCCCTTTTCAACGCTGAAGCTCTCTCTCCCTCTCTCTGCTTAACGGCTATAGTCGGGCGGAGAGGATGGTCGTGCCGCGGCGCGAGCAGCAAGGGTAATGCTCTGCTGGGAGCATACTCCTTACTAGCTGAAGCGCATCGTCCCTAAACCTTATGGAGTCTGCTGCCTTTCGGTGCAACTCGGTGTGACGTGGAACCCTCCTTTCAGGGGCCGTATGCAACAAGCCCCGCAGGTCTGAGGGGATATATCCCCTCAGTCGTATGCAACAAGCCCCGACGCCCGCGAGGGGACATATCCCCTCAGACCTGCGGGGCTTGTTGCATACGGCTCCAGATTGTCGACTATGACAAGATGTTTCGACCCGAAGGACCTAAAAACACTATAAAGAATCATATGACTTCATAATGACTTTACGAAAGGACGACATCAGAAGACTACCACGTGAGCGTGATGTCACATTTTTCAAATAGATCTTTGGAGTCATGCCTCTGCACCGAGTCCCCGCCGAGTCCCTGTGAATTCTTTTTAAAAAAAAAGGATAAAGCATTTGCCGTTGATCAATCCCTTTTTGGGATGCGGCACGCATTCTACTTCCATTTGTACATTCGTAGTGGCGTTTGAATGCGATGTGGCCTATACAATGACTTGCGGGGCCAGCCGATGTACAAGTCAGTGTTTTTATCCTCCCAGACAAGTCTGGTACCAATTAACCGACCCCGGAGGGATGGAAGGCTTGGTTGGCCCGGGCGACTCACGACCCAGGATTTGATCCCCGGACCGCTCGCGTGGTAAGCGCGCCACTTGCCACTACACCACTTCCGCCTGAGCTTTTTTGGTACTTGATAATCAGAACAGATGGTGATGAGGCACTTGAGGTTGCGATCTCAAGCTTCCAAAGCCCTTCGATTGAAGAGAAATGAGCGGTTTCTGAGCACCGGCACAATCAGGCGCAAAATGCCGCCATCCTTTTACCCCTGTAGGAGTTGACCTTCATTTTCAGACAAAAAGCTATCCAAAGACCAATTTTTGCTATTCTACTCTGAGAGAATTAATTTGTGGAATGAGCTTCAATCTCAATGAAACAAGTAGACAAAACCTACAGTAAAAACGGTGTGCTACAAATGTTCATAATTGCGTACAGCGTGTCCTAGTTACGGTACGTTGTAGACATTGTAGTCCGGATTGTTTGCGATCCATATGAAAGTATTAATAGAAGTCCCCTGTAATGAACTTCGACCCTCATGATTCGCCTCAGCAACCTCCATACTGCTCAATGTAATGTACTGTGACTTTCATCCTCCTCGTCTTCCACTGAATAACAAACGTTGCTGATGCGAAGCATGAGAGTCAAAGTTCATTAGAGAGGGCTCATTACATATCGCAAACAACCTGTAACATCTCGTCCATTTCCCAAGTTGCCTTTTCCTTTTTCTGAATGAATCTGACGCTGTTTCCTGCGAAGAATGATCATGAGATCTACCATAAGAAATCAAAATGCAAGCTTGGATCTCTACAGTGATTCCAGATAATTCAGCTTCTAATTCCCATTTCTACTGCTTTGACACGAGATGTACTCCAGCAAAAACTGCTTGAATTTGATCGTGCTGGCTACAATGCTATGACAACGTGGCCCTAACACAATCTCGTGACACAATCTATCATGATCTAGTCGAACTCATTCCTGCAGCAATACAATTCCTTTCAAATCCTACTAATGAACGAATTTCCGAGGAATTCCACGTACTGCTCATTTTTTGCGTAATATTTGGTAAAATAGCCTTTTATCGCTCACATTTCAGCGCTGACGAAAGCTCTGAACAGATACTGAGTGAAAAAGCTGCTTCCGAAAGGAAGAAGGGGGAAGTCGATGTTTTCTTCAGTTGTTTTGGTTTTCTCAATTCGGCTTAAATCCCATTTGAGATGCAGTCGTGCTCCAGTTTACGGATGTATTGTGTTTAGCGTTGGCGAAATGATAATTTGTTGCTTTTACGTCACATCCTTTATAGTTTTTTATTTTCGTATTTTTTCACGCATACAGAGGGGGAGGGGAGCAAAAAAAAACAGAGTTACTTCCCTCCACATCCAAGACGGTTTTGAGTACACGTTACCGAACCCAAACCGATTGGGCCCAATTGAAAGTTGCGCCACGACAGCGGGATTCATTGGTGCGCTTAGGCAGTTCCAGCCCGCAGAGGTATAATGCGGTGCCAGTTGTGGATTGCGCTACCTCGTCAACTGCTCTAAGCCCTAACCGTGTTGCAGATATGGCTTTTCAGTTGAGATAGCCATTCGAGAAGAAACTCGAGTGTTCTCTGCTCCCTTCGAACGCGAATTTTCCTAAGCACAGAACACTCAGGCTCTCCTCCAACATGCTGCAGAAGCACCCAAGATAAGAGCCAAAGGAGAGGTGCAAAAGTACGCTATCAGAGAGATATCGAGATTGCGGGGAAATGCTATTCACGTGAACCATCGGTCGATGGTGCGATGGGGATCACCCCGTTTCCGAACAAAAACTGATAGCAATTTATCACAACACCAAAGTACTCCTACAGATTCAAATTCCAAGGATGTGGCCAAAAATCGGAATAAATCATTCGAACCTAAAAATCAAATATATCGAAGAGCGAAACCAATATTTGCAATATTACCACTAGGGATGTGAACGCAAGCTACGATGGTTCTTCAATCAAGCAAGATTTAGGAAGCGCTCGCAAGGAGCTTTCGTAAAGAAGTTTCCACGCTGCCCGCGACTTTTTGCGATTCTTTAACGATGTAGGGATTCTGCCGAATTTTGAGGTGACATGAAAATGCGCTACGGAACCGGTTAATCAGGAAATTACCAGACAAATGGCTTTATCCAAGTTATGTCAATTTTGTGGTTGGATCACCAGTTGCGATGGCAGGAAATCCAGAAATCTTGAGCTCGAGTCATTTAATCGAAGCTCGCTGCAGTTCCAGGGTTTATCGATTCGTCAGGGTGGTGGGTCGGGCTGGGTCTATGCTTATTATAATCGTTGGCCAGAAAATGTAACAAACGATTTCTCTGTGCGCCAATGACATCAGAACGAAAATCATCCATGTAGGTAGCCAAGCCAAGTTATTCAACAAAAACCCTTGAACACTACTGAGGAGCTCGGTACGCGAGAGATGAAATGAAGTCGGAGAATTTCATGAAACCGAACAAAAGCATGCTGATGAAATTGAAGCATGCCAGGAAAAGTCCAAAGAGAAAGAAAAGGTACTATTTCGTCTCAAGCTTCGGCAGCCTTCGCTTACTTTTTACCACATTTTAGTGGATTCTTCTTGAAATCAGAAGTGTGCCGTACTGGGCCAGAAAAAAGCTGGGAACCAGATGTCACATTCGATCATTATCGAGGGCAGCACATCTGCCAGACGTCAAATCTTATTTATGTCCATTTTTTGAACTTCACACGACCCAATTCTTAGAAAGCCTCGCGAAGCTGACCTCACCCCCCCCCCCCCCCCCCCACACCGAAGGTGGCACCACTCACCAAATACCATTTTCCTTGTAGCAATCCTCCCAATCCTCCCTCACCACTCTCACCACCATGGCACCATAACACCATGGCTGTTCCTATGGCACATGATTCTGACCCCAGTCGACACAATCTCCAAAAACAACTCGTTCCACCCTCCACCACAACATGAGCCCACAGCTTTTACCCTCCGACCCTCCACAAATTCCCAAATACGACCCCCTAGTTGAACTTGTTTCAACAGGCAGTCGATCTTATTACCAGCCGGCAACTCAAACCCTCACCTGAAAGCATCACTAATCTCAACGAGACTGCTGAACAATAAGAATCATAAGAAGTCGAATAAGAATTGAATGGTGCTTTTGCTATGCTATGCTCTTCTCGACCTTCTTCTGATCGTTGAAATTCCTCGCTTTAAGATCAAGACATTACGTAAATCGAGAGAAAATTTCCTTTTTAATTTACAATCGAGAAAAACAATGTTTTTTCGGCACTAATCACCAAAGTCTTATACTGTCGATAATCCAGTCCATGATTACAACCGCGTGAACGTCAAGTGTTTATTATTTACACCACATCAATAAATAAAATATTCTTGGAGAAATTCGAAAACAATCACAAACAACAGCACACAAAGGAAACATCCTCTGCCAGGAATTCTCTCCGAGGATAATTATTATAACAAGTAAGTGAAGACTGAACCCTATAATGGAAAAAGTGTTCCAAAAGTTACAACAAGCTTAATCGCGGAACATAGTCACAAGTATCAATAACACTAAATTGTTTCTGCTTCAACAGGTAGCAAATGTTTGACGCAAAACACTTCCGCCCTTTCCTCTAACACAAAATCAGTGATAAAATGACGGAGATGGAGAGCACAGAGCTTCTATTTAGAATGGCGTGAAACTCAAGGAGAGAAGAACCTCACTGAGCTTGCAGCCTTCAGCAAGGACTTGGACAAATAACTGTTTGGATTCTTCGAAGACATGCCCCGTGATAGCAAAAGCAGGAATACGGTACCAATACGATGCGGTGGGTGCTAGTTAACCAAAGAAAGACAAAATTGTTGGAAACACTTTTCGAGACCGCCTGGGGCGAAAGTTTTGTTCACAACCCAGCATTCTTGTGAAACATTCGCAAGGCGAACTGCGGCCAAAACAGCAGTTAACAAACAAAAACAAGTCAAAATTATTAAATTTTTTTTCTGTTTGTAACCATGAAAAGCTGAGTTGGAATGAAATGGTGCCCCGGTAGCGTAACTGGTAGCGCACTTGCCCGGAAAGCGAGAGGTGCGGGTTCTAGTCCCGCCTGGGGCGAAAGTTTTGTTCACAACCCAGCATTCTTGTGAAACTTCATCAGTATTCTTCCTCTGTCACTGATTGGGATTCAGCGATATAGACAAAGATAGTCTTGCAAATACTGCGTGTCGAGGCGAGAGCACAGACGAGCGTGGCGAGAGGGTACAGCAGGCGAGCGAGACGCAGACAATAACAGGCATTCGCAACGGTGGGCGTGCTCAGGCCATGTATATTGGGTATGCTTTGATGCAAATCCTAAGCACCTAGTATCCTTGCCATGCGTTTTGGATCGCGAACGTGGTACTTACTTTCACACTGGGAGACTCAAGAGCTTTGTTCGCGGAAGAAATTGGTCCAATGCACCGGAATTCCACTTCTACTAAGAAAGCGAACTTGACCTATGCGACAAATTGCACAAACCACCAGGAGTTCAAGTCGACTGCATGTTTTGTATTGTTGTGCACAATTCAGTACTTTTATGCTTTCAGGGGCCAGTTAGTTGACCTTCAGGGGAAACGAATCTTGATTGGTCTGGATGGCAATTAATTCACAAACCGCAGGGTGATCAGAAGCGCCATTAGCCACTACTTCACCTCGAAAGCGCGCAGACACTCCAATACCTGGAGAAGAAAAAAGTGCAGATAGTGTGGTATAGGTTGTGGGATACTCTCTATATTTCCCCGTGGCAGCTTCTACCCTGAAGAAATGTTCGAGATACAAATTCCTTCGCCACATTCAATAGCAGTGCCGTGAAAGATTTTAAGTGATAATATCGGGATGCACATAGTTAATAGAGAAAGAAGAACAAAACTAAAAGCATCGAAAACGGCAATGGCGTACGCTTGATATGGTGAGATCTACAGTACCTCATGTACTTATTGGAACGATGCTTGAGCCGGCATTCAATTAAAAGCGAATTTCCCCATTCTGGTAGTTCCAACTCCCTAGACACTGTTCATTTTCCAAAAGAACGTTGCTCATACTTCTCTTCGGATTTCATGGAGGCTCATTTCGCGATATTGTGCATAAAATGCGAGACCCAATAATATCAAAAGGAATAGCCGGAAGAACTTCCTCGTCATAGATGAACTCGGTAGTGCCGAGTTGACAGGAATCAATCTGAAATCAGACTTTGAATTTAATACTTCAATACGGCATCGACAAACTTACATCTTCGAAGCTGTGAATTGGCCCAAAACATAGGGACACGGTTGTCATGACGAAGCAGATGACGTTGAAAGGCATGCTGAAGTCGGGTACTGGCAGAAGCAAGCAGCAGCACATTTCCATGCAATGTAATCCGTTCACCAACACTCTGCTCTGACCTGAACGATAATCTCTGCGATCTACGCCACAAAAGCAATTCGCAAAGCAAAAAATGATGGACTACTTCTTTAGTGGATGTATGTGGTATGCATTCAGACCAATCTCTGCTTGGTCCATCTAGTAAGAAGCCGAAACATCGCCAAGACATTTGCCCAGGCTTTATGTAGCCTTCTTGTTCACACTTAGAAATCGTTCAAAAAAGCTCTGGCGTGAAGTGCAAAAAAGTGGTACGAACTTTTGGGGCACCCTAATGTGTTAAGGTTTTCTACTAGAAGAGGAGTTTACGATAAAAAGGCAGCTCATCAGAATAAGTTAGAGATGGTCAGTGGTGCAGGATGAAGAAAAACCATGAGAAACGGCCCAGAACCCGAGAAATGGGACCCCTTCTTTGCCTTGATTTCCGCATTGATGCGACTCTCATCGGTGCTGCCCTCTTCAACGCTAACGCTCTCTCTGCTAAACAGCTAGAGTCAGACGACGAGGTAGGTGGGCGGGCTGCGGCGCGGGATGATCTGCTAGGCCGCTGGGGCATACCCTTCACTGCTGAACCCGCGTCGTCCCACACCCGTAAGGGGCTTATTCCTTGGCGATATGTAGCGCAGCGATCAAAATTCAAGAATTCAACTTTGCCTATTATTTGACCTCCCTTCCTTCGCTTACTTTCGCCGATTCTTTACCAATTTTCGAGGATGTGAAAAGCAAGTTATGAAATTTTTATTCTAGCTGCACCCACTCCTGTGTACGCAGACCATCAACACTTCGCCTTCCCTCCTTCGCGTTTCCTGACTACATTTCTTTAGCCTCGGGTCCGTCTCGGAACCGAATTAGGTGCTTCGTGGCAAATCTCGCCTACCTCGGTGCACCTTCCGCCCACCATCGTCATTGGACCTTTCCATTCTTGAAAGCCTATACACATTTACAACCCGATCTCCGGACACTCGAAACACAATAATTAGGCGCCATCGTAAACCCGCCCATTTCGGACGAGCCCCTCCCACCACTACCTCTTGGCCTTTATTCCACTACTAGCTTATATTCATTTTTCCCCGCCATCTGGGCCTTTTCGAAATCGAACAATGAGGACTTATGAAAAACCCTCGGTACTCGAACACGCGCTCTGCCTATTGTGAGTGGACGGCAGCTCCACTACAAATGTGCTTTGTACATCTTTTGAACCGCTCTTAGACATGGATTTTTTGCTGCTTCGCAGAGTTCATAATGAAGAGTTGTGAACTTCGAGTCGTATAACGGTTGCTGAACTTGCTGACAAGCATCGCTCAATCTCATGAGAACACCCCGCCCACTGCTGTGGCTTCTGTGATTTAGATGTTGCGAATGACGGAACAGATATTTACCTTTCTTCTCGGATGTGGGAACAGGGTCAACCCTATGTTGCTACAAGTAGCAACGGGGGGGTCGTATTTTGATGAGTTTGTAGAGGGGGAGTCGTATATTTTGATGAGTTTGTAGAGGGGGGGGGTCGTACTTGCTTCGATTGTAGTACTTGCTTCGATTGTAAGAAGTTGCATGAGATGAGTGAGGAGTGGCGCGGGAGAAAATTTGCCGTTTCAGCGCGCGTATATATACCCCCCCCCTCACCTCCGCCTCGACGGCATTTTTGGAGGAAAAGTGGGCGGGGTTTTGATGGAAGATGGAGATGGTGGAGGTAGGGAAAAGGGGTCGTATCAAATCCACCTTGGGGGAGGGGGGTCGTAAAAATTTTCGAAAAGTAGCAACGATAGGACCGACCCTGCTTGGAGTGAGCTTTCTGGAAATGAAATGGAAATTTCTGCCGTTGGCACCGCAGATTTTGGTGCACATCTCCCTTCACTGCGAGCGCTTTTCTCACGTATTTGACTTGGAAGTTAAAGCAACTCAACTTCGCAGTGAATTCTGGCTCTTCCAAAGCCTCATCACTAGTGCCTTTCTCGAAGGTGACAACAGCAGCCGGAACATACATGCCGTGATTGGCGTCAGGAGGATATTCGCGAATCCTGAAAGCTCACGATGATGATATATAGCACGACAGGTTTGCTTTTGTGAATTCCAAGAAATGACAGAAAAAACTTTGGTATAAAAAATATATTAATAAATACTGTTTTTTTATGAAACGTACAAATCAAACATAAATGGCTAAATGAAGGAACCTCAGGAAGGCCTTTTCAAACTCTATTTGAATTTGGCACTTTGATCTGCTGGGGAGGTCCAGATCCATTTCAATCAACGCCGGTCTTTTGCGGGATATAGAAGGAACAAAGTGACGCTGATGAATAGTAGGCACCTGAAAAATATACAAATCTTCTGAAGATTATTACGTTAAGAAAGATCTACTGAATCAAAGTGATTTTTTGAATTATGGCATCACTATAGGGAATTTCGTAGAATAACCACTTGGAAATCCAGTGTTTTACTGCGATGGAAGGTTCCATCGCAGTAAACACTGGATTCTCAAGTGGTTAAACAAAGAGCGCTATCAGGGTGGCATTAACGATAGAAAAATTGAAGTTGCGTTCGTTGATTGAATACGGAAATGAAGGAGAGTAACGAAAAAGTGAGAAAAGAAGTGAAAGTGAATGATCTTTTTCTACTGTATCCTTTTACCAATTACAAAAATCAAGAGCTGAACAGCGCGGATAAGAGGAGAACGAGCAAGTCAAGTTACACCTTCATAAAACCTTCATTTGAGTTGATTGACAAGATTAACAATTTTTCCCCACCCTTCTTGTTCAGGAGCAGAAAGAGGACACGGTAAAGAGAATTCGAGTGCTGGTCTACAATAGAATGAACTGAAGTGCAATAATGTGTTCTTGAGAACGACCCTAATCTCACACCCCAGTATAAAATATTTCAAATATGTGCGACAATATTCACAACTGTTTACCTGTTCATTTCCGTACTTCAGATCCGTACAAGTGACAGCAAGTGTGTGATAGTATATAAGCATGAACCATGGCAATTGATGAGTGTAAGTTATTCGTAGAGCTGCTCCTTCATTCTTGAGAATAGAAACCAAAACTCCACACTGCTGGTCTGTTCCTCCTATGAAGGACGACAGACTGCAATTGGACGAATTTGTGAGACGTTTTCAGATTTAATGAAGCTCTCACCTTAATGTACCCCCCTCTTCACTCGAGATAGGGCTGAATCCAGTTCCGTAAGAAGCAGATACGGTGAAAGATGAGTCCGAATTGTTTCTCTTGAGGTCATACACGCCGAAAGAGTTGCCAACAATTTGTGATGGTGGCGGCTCCAGATGTATACCCTGAAAATCCGGACAATCGGACGCTCACTCCTTTTTTGGCATTCCTGAAGTTTTGGAAAAAATGCTTTCGTTTTCTGTGCTCAATGCACTTTGCACTATTATCTGACACTGAAAACGCTTAGCATCCTCTAGGAATCTCCTGGTATGGGTTGATATGGAGGCACTTACGAGTACGAAACGTAAGGAGTGCCTATCCTACAAGTGGATAGAGCTGGCGAAGAGCTTCGAACACTATGCGCGTCATTTGCAAATGACCGTCTCTGGTACTCGTAGCGCACGTGTCAGGCACTTTCGTGCCGAACAGATATGATATTCTTGTTCAGCGCGTCAGAATACCCCTTTCCGAGGACTTTTGGTCCAAATCTAAAACTTTGACCTGAAGTTGAAAATCTGGGCACACATGACCGAGTTCGAGTCTTCGCAGTCTACCAGTTGCAGTCGCTGATGATTTAACATGAATGAGATTCCTTTGAACAATGTTCTCTAAAAAAGCAAAGCTGATAACTCGCCAAGAAGTCGATCTCACGACCTACTGTTCGTCGGCTCGGGCCGCTGCCACTGCACTATTCCGCTTCATAACTACGTTCAGAGAATCGTTCCGCAGATTTGGAGAGCAGATCCAAGATCAGCGTCCAAAAACACATCTAGCTGTTTATGTCTCGTTACAAATGGCCACTTCGACCTGGTATCCTTCCCTTGTTAGACCAGTACACTGTAAGATGGGGACAAGGAAGCATCAGAAAAAGCACAGCACAGC
>MU879500.1:4716-18673 GCA_036418205.1 Ostertagia ostertagi
TGTAGCCATCGTGAGGTGAGTGGTCACAGGGTGCTCGCATGCTGTGTTGGGACAGCATGCCAGCACGAGAATGCGTGCGGAGCGGACATGAGCTCGTGGCTGCCTAGTGTGTCACAGCTGCGGCGAGCGTGACGACAGTGTGAGGAATGGCCACCGTCGCTGCCATAGTGCTTGATATGAAGTTGATGGTAGTCTCCAGATTCTCTCTTCTTCTTGTAACCTCGACATCGTTCTTCTTATTTGTGTTAGTTCCTTGTGCTGTACGAGGTTTTTAGGTGGAACATTTTTTTCCTCAACACGCAAAATGAATCATCCAATGGCATCGCACATGTGAAATGGTACCCCCAAGTAGCTCAAAAAACATCCTGATTCATTCTAGGATTTTGGATTTTTCAGATGAACGGCCGAGATGAGCGTACTCCAATAACAGGTGAGTGATCTTTCGCCGTATATACCGCACTGCGAGCTATAGAATAAAGCGTACGTGCGTCCTGCAATGAACACTGAAATCAAGAGACAGTGCGGTGTGCATTATTTTTTACTGAGTAGCGTCTATATGTGGTAGCGGGATTCCCGCGTGAACGGTGGAACCCTTGGGTGAGTCAAAATTATTTTTCTTGTGTTTCTCGGTGGAGGTTCTGACAGAATGTCGGAACCGCTAGAGTGGATAAGGCGCTTGGTGGATTAGAACGTAAGTCAACCTTGAACCGCATTTAGGCCTCAGAAGACGACGATTTTGTCGAAACGTTAGGCCGAACTAATAAATGTTCCACCTACAAACCTCGTACGGCACAAGAAACTAACACAAATACGAAGCTGATGGTATCACGCGAATCAGCGCACCTTTGCTATCTGTGAATCAAGAAACTAAATTACATCTTACAGGAACATACTATCCTCGCTTAGAAACTAGAAATTTCCTGAAAAGGAAAAAAAAGCTAACACCTCAATATTACAACCCTCAGAAGTGCATAATTAAATCAGAGTTACATGAGTTCGCTCTTCAGTTCGGAATCGTTGACTCTCTTGTTCGTTTCCCTCGCCACCTTTTCAGCATCACAGAGACGCCACGTATACAGGGGAGGGGCAAAAAAGGAGTCACTTTGCCCATGGCGCATATCATCAAACTTTTCGTCGCAAAGGATGCCGCTGTTATTGGGAGTTATACGGCGAATTATTCCTTAGATGTCCCCCATAAGCAGAATCAGGCCCACCTTCGCTGCTTTCACCGTCTCCAGAATATGACGTCATCTGTCATCACCGTCGAGCTCAAGGACGCCTACCATATCGCTCCACTACTCCTCTACTACTCACTACTCCCTCGACGTTCTTGTACGCTCCCCAAGCCGCTCGTTTCCTCCTGCTCAGCTCTGGAGCTAGATCGTTCATCATATTGATTTCCCGACCTAGGTACACGTAGCTGGAGCATTCGGTGATGTTCGTTCCGTTGAGCGTGAATGGGGCATCAGGAACCAATCCGTTTCTCATAAACATCGTCTTCGTTAGGTTCAGCTGTAGACCGACCTTACCACAGGCGCAGTCGAAATCAGCCAGCATTCGCTCCGCTTGCTCGATGTTCGGCGTTATAGAACGATGTCGTCAGCAAAACGAAGGTGGTGTAGTTGCCGGCCGTCGACCTTCACTCCCATGTCTTCCCATTCCAGTTGACGCATGACGTTCTCGAGAGCGGCGCTGAAGAGTTTGGGCGAGATGGTGTCGCCCTGTCGAACCCCTCTCTTGACGTCGATGATGACCTCCTTGTAGAATGGTGAGATTCTGGTCGTAAAGTTGCTGTAGAGCTCACGGGGAATGAACAGGGACTAGAAATTATTTCTTCATGTGGTGGCACTGACACGCATATTGTACCAAGTTTTTAATGGCTTAGAAATATCAACGCCGCTCAAGGTGAGCCCAGTAAAATCCTATATTTACTAATTTTGTATCATAATAACAAGAACTGCATCCTTACCACGGATTTTTACGGCACAGAACTTCAACAGTGGTTCGACTGCGGCACGGGACACGTCACACATTTGCACTGATTAGGAACTATTTGAGATAGAAGAGAAGTTAAACGTCTACAAACCTACCTGCTCGCTGCCAGTGTCCACGAAACTGCTGTGGTAGTCCGCATTCTCAAAATCCTCTGCCAACTTATGCGTGAGAATCAAGAGAACAAGTCTGAGTAAGGCTGAGCCCATTCAAATATGTACCTGCATCGTCCACGGCCTTTCTTAAATTTGGATGTGGAGCTAGAAGCGTTCACAAACAGAGAGTTCAATTACGCTATTGTTACCATGGTCATCATCGCTATGGTTCTCTTCGCCATAGGAGAATCGAGAGGTCGGGAGTGAAACGAGATGCCACACCATTGTGCTCTCTACTCAGTTGAGAATACCTGCGATGACTGCTGGTGTAGCGTGCAAGTACTTCTGACGTGCATTCACATTTCGGCCTGAAGCGGTTCAACGAAACTTAACCGAGACAGTGGAATTAGCATAAGATGGAAGAGCTGCAGGGCAAACGACAGGGACGGTAGTAAAGTGCCCTAGACTGGCAGTCAAATGTGGTGATTTACACCCATTGGCGAGGAATAGAGAACGTGGAAACATGGACATGACCCTAGTTGAAACCGCGAGCCTCGCCACCCGACCTGCAAAACTTGCAACTCTCGGAATTGAGCCCTGGATGGTAGGGCTCATAGGCTGGTTTTTTGCCACTGCACCAGGGATCACTCGACCACACACTGGAAGAGATGTTGATGAAAGGTATGCAATGGATGTTGCTTGCAAATCTTAGTCTCCAAGCGGTGCTGATCCAGCAACCTTGCCAGCGGCAGCGTGGAACGTCCCCATTGAGCCAATGGCAATTTGCCATAGGCGAAGTGGTGAGCATCCACCACGTTGCTTGCAAAAGTCGCGTCACACACGGGTTTGAACCTTCGGTGCATCGTCCCATGAGCGGCATCGCTACCACTGCACTATGGAGCCCTTCTTATTGACGGTGAAAGAATTCTAGAGGAAAGGCAATAACCCACAAAAGTTGCAAAGATTTTGACATCTAGTAGTATCGATCCCGTGGCCGGCTCAACACCAACGTGGACCGCAGGCGCTACACCATTGACGGATCAATGCAAGTTGCTTCCCTTTCCCTTTTCAACTTACTGCTTTGACCCACACAGCCTGGATGTTTGGAGCAGGGTCAACCCTGCGTTGCGCAAAGAACAACGAGGGGGTCGTATTCAGCCGACCGAAAAGGGAGGGGGTCGTATCCACAGACGGGCTGCAAGACGGCTTGAAAAGTGCAGTGTCCGGGAGTGCACTTTCAGCCTCTAATGTTCTCCAGGAGCTCTGCACGCTGTCGGAGAGTCACACAGACATGAGCTCCATGGGAGCATTAAAGCATGCAGAGCACTATAAGTCTCACCATCAGCTTATTATCCTTAATCGACGCTATCCGGACGGCGCTTTTGCTCCGCGGCATAGATCAAGAGTACAATAGACAATAGCCAAACTTTGTTACAGTGTAGTGCAAAAACATGGTCTGTCTTCGAGGTAAGCAAACCAGCCCTTTTGGCGTTTCGGCTGGGACCGTATGCTGAATGTTGGGGAGGGGATGGGGTCCCCAACGGTCGACGGTTTACTTCAACTCGGTTGGTACGATAGGAGAGTACTGACGCAAGTGGTGCAGCTGGTCCAGCAGCTCCGCCAGAAGGGCTGGTTTGCTCACCCCAGGACTAAGCCTTGGAGAGGGGACGGACCCGTCCTCTCTTTAAGGCTTAGTTCTGAGGTAAGCACCAAATTGTGGCGGTTCTAAGGACCGAGTTGAAGTGGTCCGTCCACCGTCGGGGACTCCATCCCCTCCCCAACATTCAGCATACGGTCCCAGCCGAAGCGCCAAAAGGGCTGGTTTGCTTACGTCCTGTCTTCGATGAAACATTCCTGAAATCCCGAGGAGAACAAAGTGTAGAGCAGTTCATGGGAAAGTGAAACAAGAGTGCCATATAACAGCACAATGCAACTCAATCAGGATACTAACACCTTCTTCAGGAAAACAGAAGACTTTCAAATGCGAGTGCGAATTCTGCCCACAGATAGGTGCACGGCGTATACCCGAGCAGGCGTTTTCCCATAAAAACGCCTCCTCTGTCAGCGGCCGTAAGCAGACAAACTTTCTGAAGAGAGTTTCGATGCTTTCAAATAAAATCTAAGCGAAACAAAGTGTAGCGAATTTGCTGAATTGAGTTCTAGAGACGCCGTAGGAAAATTGAGGCAGAAGAAAGAATTTCAGGAAATTTCACAGTTGTTATGAAGTACTCTTCGAGTGGATTCCAACAATCTTTACCGCTTCTCATCACATTAATTTTGAAGGAAGTTATGGGCCTTTGAAGACTGCATAGTCGCGGTCCAGGAAAATGGCTTGAAAAAAATCAAGGTGGAAAAAACGGAACAACGGGACTATTTTTTGAGCGAGTGATTATTTCAAAAGTTTTAGCACTTATTCGAAAGCTCTAATCTTCTAGTTTCTAATTAGCCTTAGACATCTGCAAAAAGTTGATTATGAAGAAAGTTATGAATGTTTGAATGTCAAAAACTCGCGTGTGCACAAAAACGGAACAACGGGACGATTTTTTGAAATATTGAACATCCACAACATTTCAAATACTCCTCAGGAAGAAAACTATTTATTTTTAAAATTTTGGTGTCCGATTTCATGAAACAGCTTCTGAAAGAAAATATAACCTTCTGAATGGAGGGGTTTGGATTGCAATGTAATTGCTACAAGGTTTAGTTTTTCAGATTATAAGGTAAGGAAAGTTGAGAGATCGAAAAAATCCTGGTGGGTTTCTGAAAGTAGAAATCTTTACGATTAAAATGATGTATTGGTTTACGCAAAAATTTGGAAATTCCTTCTATTTAATGAATAAAACTTCATTTGCCTCGATTCCTCCTCTGAGCGAGACAGAGCGCGCGGATTGACCACGGTCCACCACTTCTCCATGTTGGTGACTGCCATCATTGATGAGCATTGATGAGCATTAAATTATGTGAAAGACATGATAGTTAATATGGGGGGTCGTACCGATACCCCCGAAAAGGAAGGGGGTCGTAAAAATTTGGGAATTTGCGCAACGCAGGGTTGACCCTGGTTGGAGTGCGCCATCTCTAAAAAGTCTCCCGGAGGACTTTTTAGAGATGAAGTGGCAGCATGTTTGCGCCCTCCACGCTCCCTAACTTCCAAGTAAGTTCGAACTCACTTCGACCATTCCGACGGGGAATCTTCGGAGGGGTTCCAGAGGTGCTCTACGCATCTTTTAGGGAGACATGGATGGAAGCCATGACCAAGTTACCACGAGCTCATGGTCACATGGTAACTAGCAGTTGAGGCCACTTTACTACCGTCCCAGGTCGCATAAGATGTGAGCAGAATGTGTGCGATGAAGGACACACAGTGGCTCTTATCTAAAGTACTCTTCGAATGAATTGAGTACTTTTATAATCCTTAGTATGGGAGAGCCCAAAGGAGTGCTCCACACGCCAGAAATGCAGAACCTGATCGTGTCAGTGTTGTGCAGTGAAACGGGTGGAAGTAGTGCCCTATCGCCGATGCTTGTATAGGTTGAGGCTAAGTTGTGACCCACTCTGACCGAACGAAACTACCACGTCTCTTCGCTTTCATCTTCGTGGGCCACTTTAGTGGGCCCACAGGATTCTGCAGGAACCATCTTGTTTAAATCCTCAATTTTATTTTTATGAATCATTTTCATATTCCAGCTTACAGGGTCCATTATTGCCACCGAATATGCTGCTATGCTAATAAATCTGCTCGAAGTCAATTTCAGTTCTTCTTTCGACGTCATTGTATCGTAGCTAATATTCTACAACAAAACAGCTATGAATGGATTTTATTCGTGGACAGCGACATTGGTGTGGTCAACGAGAAGGTGTAAGTAACAGTAACAGTTTTGCAAGTCCCCCTCAGCACTTCATGAACTCACAACCCAGGGTGCTTCTGCAGCCGTTGCTAAGATTTGAAATTTTGTATTCTTAGAGTGCGAGATAAAATAAAAAGGTTGTTGTTTACGTGAAATATATGGAACTACAGAAGTGCTGAGGTTTCAATCGTAAACAGCACATACCCATTATGTTGTGAACCAGGGCACCACCCTTTTTGATCTTTCTCTTGTTAAAATTTATAGTTAATCTGGAAGGGAGAGCTCCCAACCTAAGTAAGGGAAGAAGCAGCCATTCGGGTAAACTGTTTGATCCTGCAATTCGTAAAAAAAAACATTCATTCAACCTCACAAGGTGGTGGGTAGGTTGAGTAGGTGGCGTATTCTGTTTAAGTGTCAAGACTCCACCTTTCCGTGGAATGATCAGACTGCATAAAAGGAGTTATATGCGCATCATATAATACATGCGCATTTCATACAAATAATTGCTTCACGGGATGAAGGTCGAGTGCATGGCGCAATCCTGGATGTGTAGGGAATCAGAATTACTACTCACTGTTGAATTTGTCGTGAGGTGAGCTATCAGATGGCATAATTTTCGAATTGCGTGAGCCGCTTCTTCAAGAATTATGGCGAGCCGACGGTTGCGACGGACTGACTGCGTCGCAGATCGTCGATTGAACAAAAAGCAGCAGTACGGTATAAGGAATGCAACTTACTTTTGCCGATTTAGCTCTCTTGAAGTATGAGTACGAATGTACAATGATTCGACATCAATAAAACTTCTTCTGGCGTATGACGCTGTGTGTTACATAGATGATTGGTGAAGGATTTCTTCTCAACGCATTTTCGTCCAAATGTCTTCTACTATTGATATGGTGTGCGCGTGTGTACATATGATCCAAAAGCTATGTAATGCATACACAGTGTCCTTCGGCAGAAGAAGCTCTCTTGAAGAGTGTTGAATCATTACCTTCGATTATACTTCAAAAGAGATAAAATGATAAAAATGAGCAAAATTTTTGATAACTATTCAAGCACCTACAAATGAAGCATTGAAAACTAGTCAAAATGAATGAAAAAGTTTAGCTGAATGAAATTCTATAACCTCACCGACACTAGGGTTTGGAAGTGCGGCTTTTCGAATCACGGCGAAGAGCACACCAGTCATTCCTTGCGGAGGAGATGGAGAATCCAAACTGATCAAAGTGGTGGATTGATTTTGGATTAAAATGTTCTTCTGTTCTTAAAATATATAATCTATTATAAAATTTATTCTTATTATAAGATTCTATTATTCTTATTATATTGGTCTTATTATAAAATTTATTCTTGACCAGAAATGGCATTTCTAACCCGCCAATTTTGCGCAACAAAAAGTTGTTTGGGGTGTAGTTAACTGGCCTGCAGAAAAGTCTGGCGGTGGACTAATGTCCTCAACAATAGAACTTTCAAATGCTATGTCGGTATTTTTTATAAAAATAAATACGAAGGATATTCGAAAAGCATCATGCGGATAACGTGATAGACGTAACAACATGTAGTACAATTATGTAACTATTTTCGGAAGACAAGCAGCAGAAATTCAGAAGAATAGAGAAGTACATACGGAACGAGGCCGATATCATATTCTATGACAGGTATTTCAACTTCGAAATAATGGCAGGTGAGTAGGTGTTCTCTAAGCACTATCTCACGGGGTGCTGATGATTAACGCCGGTTGCTTGTTACTCCTCAATTATAGGCACCTATTTGGTTAGAAAATCCGACTTTGCTATCAAATTTCTCCATGGCTGGGCAGACTATGAGAAGCGTCTTCCAGACAATTTTAACGGAAGCGACAATGGTGCTATACATGTGAGTGATTGTTCGATTATATGATATTCGTTCATTCACAGTAAGAACAAGGATAACAAAAGGAAGCTAAAAAGGAAGGATAGTAGTACGAAGTGGCGGTTGCTCGGAAATCCAAAGCTACCTTCTATATATCTGCTAAACGACACTGCGAACAAATTTTGGTTTTTGTAGCTTATGTGGTACGATTTGTAGGATGTTTAAGGAATGGATCGCATCAGCATTTCCCTCTGCTTTCTTCGTCGAACGTTAAACTACCTAACTACTTAGTCCCGCCGCAATCCTCATCTGTATCTCGATTCTTGATGAATTTCCCTCTGAATTGAAACTTTGGCATTGCCGCAATCGATTGTACGCAGTGCAGAAGTGAGGCGCTTTCATGCGAAGGGAAGGTGGTGACATTCTTGTTTTGAAGATCAAAATCACCTGTATCACCTGTCGTCCCGTTGATCGTCGATTTGCTCGAGCGGGCGCCAGCAACGTCTCCATTCGTCCCTGTCGCGTGCTAGAGTGGTCCAGTGGATCCTCCTCGCTCGAGGGACACGAAGTCCTTCATTCCTTTCGTTCAGAGCTTTCGTGAAGAAGTCTGACCATCGGGCCGGCGGTCGTCCAGAAGTCAAAATACTTCGGACAAATTTCCAAACAAATCGAGAATTTGAATCTTACGTCGGCAAACTGTGGGCATTCATGGGTAGAAGGCCCCTCTGTTCGCTGGTGTCTTACGGCCCACTTGCAGGCCAGCCCACTTGCAAAATCTGTGACAGAAGATTTTCTCGTTGAAACTCATGCTAGGAGAGGGTGGAGGGAAGAAACACAAATGTTATGCGCTTCTTAAGTGCTGACGCGTTCAGACGCCATAACTTCTTTTGAACCGAGCTCATTAGAATCTACGCATTCGCTTATGCGACATCAGCTTTCAGCCCGACGCATACGTGATCAGACCGCTCAATGAACCTTCAGTTTATATTTATTACGATGTTGGTGAGCTAGCGCCGAAAAAGTCGGCGACCAGAAGGGTGTTCAACCAACGCCCGAGACTGCACCACCTTTTGGACATTGGGGTGAATCTCAATTTGAATAGGAGTGCAAAAAACAGATGTGTTAGATTGAGCTCTCGAACACGAATATTGTACCCGTTTGACGCGAAACACCTATTGCCTGCATTACAAGCACGAATTCTTGAGCTTTCTTCAAGATCACCCCACGAGCAAGGGTTTTCTCGAGAGGGCATAACTACGTTCAAAGAAATCTTGAGAGACCTTTTAGTAACAGATTTTTTGCAAAATTAGTGATGTAAGGTGTATGGTGTGCCGACGAAGCAAGCGACCACAAGGGTCCATGTTTAAATCGTCCAGAACAGAATCGCAGACAGCCACTCTCAGCATTAGATTGATTAATCGCGGAAGCGTCGTTTCCGAAAGTGAATAGGACCTAGAAAAACGCAAAAGAACCAAGCAAATCACGGCTCCAAACCCTTACCCTCTCAGACTCGAGACGTATACTAACCACAGGCCACTTGCTGCACATCATGCACCATATACGTGTCATACTCGTGCCGAGCTTGCATCTGCTATGTATCCCAACAACCTCTCCAACTTCATTCGGAGTTTCGTTTAGTAGATATGGAATTTAGGTTTGAGAACAGCGTTTGAAGAGCTTTGTGTGATTTGATGAGTTTCTTATCAGTCCTGTTTGCCAGTTTCTTATCAGCCCTATATGTTTCTTATAGAATAGGCATATATCGAACTGGTCCATGGCGAGACATGTGTTCGGGCGTGGGGAACCACGACGTAGTTAACGAAATCGCATTTAGAGGGGGAATAATTCCACTTACACGGGACCCTTCACTGAATAATGGTATGCCGAATACAAGAGATCCGAGCAGGAGGAGAAGACTGGGGAAAAATGAAACTAAACAGAAACGTAAAAAAAGTAACTGAAAAAGTGGGTGTAGGTGATTTGGAGATGTTAATGTTGTTGTTTTTGTGTTGAGTTCCGGCTGCGTTAGAGAATTTAGTACATCTTTTATTTTTCATGGGCAAGCAGCCAAGTCCTTGAAATTTATTCTTTATCCAAGCATATTTCTGTCTTGCGAACTTCAGAACTGAACATGGTACTATTAAGAAGCTCCGGGTTTTCTTCCATTTTTCTTCAATCTTCTTCCTTGCCCTAGCGAATTGTCGCGGCGGAAAAAGCAGCATGTAGCCTCTTCCAACACCACATAAGTATATAAGCATACATCAATAGCTTTTACGGTGTAAGCACTTGAAAGAAGAAGCGTTTGCTTCGACACCTTTACAGAATCAGCAGATGTTTTATCGATATCTCTGGGACCTGGCGGAAGTGCTGTACTGGCACGTGGTGCGTCTTATGACACGCACGGTCCGTGGATCAAATCCTGGATCCGTCCGTTTGCCGGGTCAACCAAGCCTTCCAGGATCGTTTAATAGGCAGCTTATCTTGTCTAGTACAATCAAATACAATGACTTTTACATCAGCCGGCCGCCACAAGCCTTGTGTAGCCAATTGCATTCAAATTGCCAATACGATACCGAATGGAAGTAGAATGCGTGGAGAATACGGAATTGATCGATGTCGAATTTCCCTTCTACAATACTGCTCCTAATTTTGAAACACCTACGCGTTGCGACGGTTTTGCAGCGTCGCAAACGGTCGCACCGTCATAACTCCCTCGAAAGCGGGTAAAATGAAAGGATCTTCAGAAAGATGGACTCGTCTCTACAAAACTACTAATTTGGTTAAACTCATAATAAGTTATTCCATAAACTATCATCGATCCCTCGTTTGACAGTCTCGCCTCTCCTCGTTTCCATTATCTCTCCAATCGGGACCAGCTCTTAGCTAGCCTCGATGATTTCGTAACGCCTCACTTCGAGCCCTTCGCCACTTACGATTGGACGTAAACGCCAAGATGCTCGCCTCTTAAAAAAAATTCCCGCGCGCGCTTGTTTAAACAATTTAGGCGCCTCTTGCTCAGCTACATATACATATACGAATTCCCTAGCTCCTTGGGATCCACCTGGAGGGACCGGGTCAAGTGTGGGATGGGTGGGCAAGGTCTCGCGAAGTACAAAACACATCAGCTAAGCGGAGCTCCGCCCACAGTGGGCGTGGCGTGCATCGAAATGAACTGTACTGACAACCAAGATTTCAAGTTTTATAACAAAACAGCCTCGAAACTAGGGAAAAGGTGCGCATTGGTAAGTCAGATGGAATTAGGGAAACCCACCCTCGGTGGGCGTGGGGCGTTCTCCAAAAAAGCAGTGCTAATGGAAAAGGTCTACGGACAACTTGAACTCAGTCCTTTAAACCGCGTCGACTCGATGCTCTCGCCTGCGCTTTCTCGTTTAAACAGCGGCTTATGATTATTGTGATCTGAGACATTAAAGCTTTACCACAATGTATTAGGTTGTCGGAAAAGTCTTTGGCCATTTATCGAACTTTTTTTCAAATCCGTTTTTCTTCTTTAGCCCAGTCAGCAATTTACAATCATATGCCCCATCGTAATCGTCAACATATTGCCTTTCAGCAGGTGACTTGTGGATGCCGTTTGCCTAGAAGTCCTGAGCTTTCAAGGCAAAAAACTGGAAGAAGTCCGTTTTCGAGTAGTCCGATCGTGAAGCTCTCCCTCTTTTAGTTGAATCAGCAGCAACAGAATGCAGACGATATTCTGTTGGAGTCGAATTTGCTGACCACAACCGTCGAGACAGAGCGCCCCATAAGGGGCTTGGAGGCTTTTGCTGGACCTTCTTCAAAATTCCTTGACGGTCGCTGCTGGATGAAGTGACTTTTGTAATGTTTTCTAAGCATAGTGCGGAGAACCCATCCGCTTGTCCACATTATCAAACCACAACAGCAGTGCAGTAGTTGGTAGAGCTGTCTCTTAACAAATCGCTTGTAGCTTTACCAACTCTGAAGGTTGCCTCACAAGTTGGAATGGACGTCGGAATCTTTGGTTCTACGCGTCTGAGCCAGTGGCGCTCCGGGTGTGGTTTACTTGAGGAACCCACTCCTTGCTACCACCAACAAAGTAGTCGGGTCAAACAAGATACAGACGGTAAATCAAAATGTTCATGCAAAATCTGAAGGCCTCTGAAGGCGGTTGTCACCCAAATCACGAAATCTCCTTTTGCCAATTACTCTTCTTTTTAAAAAGCCATTGGAAATGGCTGTCGGTTCTGATAACTGTGGAGAAGCTTCGCTTGCACCAGAGAGTGCTTCCAAACAACTCCAGAAGACACTCGTCACTCAGGGTAACAAGCCGACCGACTTTGGGCTTTTTTCTCGAGTTTCTGGACATCGGCAACCAAATGTTTGCCATGTCGTGAAAGACACTCTGAAGCTCCATCGCAAGACGTAGGGCTCTTGCCGCATCGCTTCCACTGACGCGTTTTCTGGGTTTTAGAATCAAGAGTAGCCAAATATGCTTTCAGTCAAAGTCGATTTTCTTTAGCTGCGAAATACCACGGCAGAAATGCTCTGAAGAGATCATTGACTAAGGTTCACATGCGTTTCACAATGGATGTTCAAAAAGCATCCTTGGAGATTTTACAACAAGCAGATGAAAATGGCCAAAGACTTTTCCGACGGACCTAATAATTGGCTCACCCACTCCGATGTCCGTTCTCTCTCCAAGGCTTAGTCCTAGGGTTGCCACCTTCCTTCTTGGGTTTTGGAGCCGAGCCAGGCGCCGTTCTCTAATCGTCTGCGCTCTGGCCTTTCGCGGCAGAGAACACAGGGGAGAGTTCAAGTAGTCACGTAATCAATGGAAAAAATTACAACTCGGTTAGGTGAAAGTCAATAGAGCAGAAAAATCGATGTAGCTAACAATAAGCAACGTCTAGGGAGTTCCCAGCATGGAGCGTGTCCTGAAGTACAGAGCGTTTCCTACAAGTCCCCATAATTCGGTTCTGCAAGAAAAGAAGAAGAAGGTTTAGCAAGAAAAGAGAATAGAGGTTAGAGAAGGAGTAGCGGTTGAAAGCTAAAGGTGGGCGCGGCGTGCACAAAAAAGGGCGGAGTTTGCTAATAAATTTGTAATAAGAACTTAGAATGGAAAATTCGAGAATAAGAGGTGGTTCGTTTCGCCTCTTACTCAGACGAACCACTATTTATGTTTTTGTCAACCCATATAAAGTTATGGGTAGTCAAAAACAAAATATTAAACAATGAGGTTACAAGTAACTGTCACGTAATTCGTTTCCAAAAAAACCGTTAGACAAGAAAAAAGTGAAAAGAGGTCAGCGAAGGAAATGAAGCTAACTGCTATCAATGGTTGGGCGGCGGGTTTATCCATGAAACATTATGGCTCGGTCGCAAGAGACCTGGAGACCGAAAAAGGTGGAGCGAGCCTCACAACGGAAGGGAGGTCAACTGCTATTGGTGTGTGGGACGTGGGCCAATGCGGGCGTAGTTTGCGTCAAAGTTATGATTCGGTCCCAAGATTTCCTGAAGATCGGGAAAAAATCCCTTTAAACCGCCACTGGCCTCCCTAACCAATGTTTCTGTTCTGACGGAACATTAGGGGAAGAACCGAAAACCCAAACGAGAGAAACGAAACGTCAGGCCAGTAATAAGGACTCCATCTAAAAACCTCGTTGGCAGAAGAACATTATAATTACTGATTGGATGGTTAGATCAGTCGCTTTCCGGCGCAACGGGTGAAGAACTGTGCGCGCCAATGGAAAGCACGCGACGAAGCTTGACGTTGCCGCATCTCTACTCAAAGTACCTCTTACGGAGAGCGGAGTCGGGGATGATATCGAGACTCTTCAAGGGGAAGGGGGTGGTAAGACGCTCTCGGTTCAACGTGACGTTGACTGTGGCTCGGGGAGGCATTATGAAATCATCAATGCGTGAGCTAAGAGCGGATGTATGCCAACAGAGTCATTGGGCCTCGCGCTGCTGGTCACGTTGCCTGCAGTGGGCAAATTCTGTGTGCGTCATTCTAACTGAATGTTAGAGGAACGCTCTGTGAATCCGTCTCTTCAGACTTCAACTTCAGTCAATGCGCGCATAGTTCCAATTCCTTCAAACTTTTTTCTTTTTGTGTTTTTCAATATTACTATTATGAAATCGAAACAATTTTGTTCACGCCACTTTCTATGAAAAAGCCAGAGCATGGGAGTTGAA